>JAMQMW010002828.1:36613-59219 GCA_024115155.1 Thelonectria blattea
ATCAAGTCTGGACCTGGATGGATAAGTTGTGCTGCAGGAGTTGAGTATTTGTATCTTTAGGAGAGAGTGAATATTGGGAGACTGAAGAGATACATTTATATGCTCTACCATGGGATCACCGGATGAAACTGCCCCGGATGCACACCCCGTTGTCCTCCCCGTCTCGTCGGGACCCGAAGCCGACTCCAACAACCAGTCCGATGACGGCGAGACCCGTGACCTGGAGCGGCCGACGTCGACCGTCACACTCAGCAGCCTCGAGTCGACCTGGAAAGGCTGGATATGCGTCCTGGGCTCCTTTCTGTTCCTCGTCCCGTCCTTTGGTGAGTTCTTGTTCCTCATATCACCCTTTACACCGGCCCATCAAACTCAAGACTAACCCCCCCAGGCTTCATGAGCTCCCTCGGAACCGTCCAATCCTACCTCTCAACCAACCAACTCTCCGCCTTCACCACCGGCCAAGTCGGCTGGATCAGCAGCGTCTACCTCTTCCTCGCGCTCCTCCTCAACGTCTTCGTCGGCCCCGTCTTCGACGCCCACGGCCCGCGCCTCCTGGCTCCCCTCGGCGCCGCCGGCCAGGTCGCCACCTTTGTCCTCCTGGCCGAGTGCAAGACCTACTGGCATTTCATGCTGTGCCTGGGCGTCTTCGGAGCCCTGGGTTCCGCCCTGACCATGGTGGTCGCCGTGTCGGCCGTGGGGAAGATGTTTCTCCGGAGGAGGGGGCTGGCCATGGGCGTGGCGCTGACGGGGTCGTCGTTTGGGTCGGTCGTGTTCCCGTTGATGCTGAAGTATACCTTTCCGGGCGTTGGGTGGAAGTGGTCTATGAGGATCACGGCCTTGGTCGCCGCGTGTGCTATGGTTCCGGGTATTCTGTGCTTCATTCCCTACGTGCGCCACGCTCCTCCATCGTCGTCGAGGCCCAAGGGAAACGTGCTCTCGCTGAGGGCGTTTCGCAACCCGGCCTTCAACTTTGTCACGGCGGGCATGTTCACCCTCGAGTTCATCATCTTTGGCACGGGGGGCTTGCTGCCGACGATTGCCACGGGGGCGGGCTTCTCGCCCGAGGAGGGCTTCGTGTTGTTGTCGATTATCGGGAGCACGTCGTGCGTGGGACGCGTCGTGCCGGGCATGGTCGGGGATCGGATCGGGCCGTTTAATGTGATTTTGGGCATGATGGGGATTACCATTCTCTTCATGGCGACGCTGTTTGTCCCGTTTGCGTCGTCGGCTCCGGCCTTGTATGCCTTTTCGGCGCTGTGGGGGTTCGGATCGGGCTCGTTTTTGTCGATTACTCCGGGTAAGACTCGCGTGCTGCTTGACGAAGATGGGCTAACTCGGGGTAGTTTGCTTGGGAAAGACGTGCGAGGCAAAGGAGTACGGGACATACTATGGTGAGTGGTCCAAACCTCATATCAAGAGCAGCCCACTAACAAGCTAGGAACCATGAATCTGGTCGTCAGCTTCTCGCTGCTGCTCTCTCTCCCGATGAGCGGAATCATGCTCGACAACATGGGCGCGCAGGCCTTGGCCGGTCTGTACATTGCGATTCTGTTCATCGCGGCGTTTTGCTTCTTTGCTGCTCGAGCGCTCCTGATTGGAAAGTGGTTGTCGTTGAGGACAAAGGTTTAAAAGTTGGACGAGAGGGAAGACGGAAGAAAAGGCTTTGTTAATGACTAATTGTAATGATTTGGACTGGATAGAACGGCCTCGAGTTAGTGATCGATAGGATATAAATACACAATGTAATGCTCACTTCACGCCTCCTTTGCCGCCTTCCGCTCGAAATGCATGCGAATCCCCTCCTCGAGCAACTTCCCCGTAATAGCACCAGCCAGAGGAATCTCCCTATCCCCAACCTTCCCCCCCCTAACCTCCTCGGCCGTCGCCCACACAAAGTCCTGATGCTCATTCGGATCCAACCTCACCTCCTGCCCCTGCACCACGTCCACCTCGAACGAAAACTTGACAAGAAACACCTTCCCCGTGCGATTCGTGAAAACGGCCCCCGGTTTCCCCCCGAAGCCATCGGGGACCACGCTCTTGACGTGCGTGACGGTCAGGCCGGCCTCCTCCCAGAGCTCGCGGGCGCAGGCGTGCAGAATGGTCGGGTCTTCCGGGTCGACGGCGCCGCCGGGGATTTCCCAGAGGTTGGGCATGCTGTCGTGGGGGGCGCGCTGGACGAGGAGGATGCGGTCTTGGGAGTCGAAGACGAGGGCTCCTGATGCGCAGCCGTCCCAGGTTTTGTGGTTGTCTTTGAGCCATTGGGGGCCGGAGATGGTCCATGGGGCGACGGAGGGGTGGAATGTGAAGTTGAATGGGGGGGGTTTCTGGGGGGTTGTCATGTTGTTGAGGGATGTGTTGTTGTTGTGTTGTTGTGTTGTTGTGGTTATGGTGTTGAGTGTTGTTGAGTTGAGAGGTGAGAGGTGAGGGAATATACCTACTATAAATGGATGGCAGGCACTGTGGAGAGCTCGTTGCCTAATGAGTCAGGAAGCTGTGGGCGAAGACTTGCCAAACCATTGGCTGGATTACCACACGACGAGACAAAAGTTGGAACGAGGCAGAATCGGCATGGACTGGGTTGGCATGCATTGGACCGATATGTTGTAGTAGGTGGGCAAGGCATAACCGGTAAAGATTGCTGTGGCTGTGGGAGTGTGCCTGATGATGTAAGGTGAGTGGACTTTACCTCCATGTCAGGTGTAAGTCGTGCCGATTGATAGTACACCTTAATAACCAAACTGTTTGATTGCATCAAACACGTCTTATTCATCTCCTCGAGGGGTTGAACACGCCGGGTTGTTTGTGTAACCTCACCTTTCGTCCTGCCTTCACTCGCTGAGTCAGCACATACATCCTCCCTTGACAAACCACAACCAGACACTCCCCAATTCCATCCCTTCCAATATCCATCTCTCCATCCATCTCATCCAACATCCCTTCCAATCCCCATCTCCCCATCCCTCTTCCATCCTCAAAAATGACCTCCCTAACCACCCTCCCCATCGAGGTCATCACCCTCATCCTCGAAAACCTCTCCTCAGTCAAGAACCTCGACGCCCTCCTCCTAATCTCCAAACGCTTCTACTCCGCCTTCCGCGCCTGCCCATCCCTCGTATTAGACATCCTCCGGAACCGAATCCCAGACTCTCTCTTCTTCTACGCCGTGGCCACAGACGCGGCCGCTCGTCTCCAACGCCCGCTCTCGCTGCCCGTCGCCGAGG
The DNA here is from genome assembly GCA_024115155.1 of Thelonectria blattea. Taxonomy (NCBI): domain Eukaryota; kingdom Fungi; phylum Ascomycota; class Sordariomycetes; order Hypocreales; family Nectriaceae; genus Thelonectria; species Thelonectria blattea. The sequence continues at coordinate 39,838 of JAMQMW010002828.1, forward strand.
GCTTCTTCTACGCTTACTTTGTGCATCCCCAGTCATTTCCCCAGGTCGAGAATTCAAAGGGGATGTCGCTCGCGGTGGCGAAGAGGCTGGAGGCTACGCACGAGGCTATCGAGTTCTTGGTTGGGCGGTTTGCGAGGGATGCTTGGCAGGTCTCGTTCCCGGGGAGCGAGCCCGTAGGGGACGAGTTTGAACTCTCCGAGACGGAATACTTTCGCATGTGTCGGGCGTTCTATCGAGTCGAGATGTATTACAACGTGTTTCGGGCGGACGGTTCTGGATGGTGTCTGCAGGTTTACTGCGGCAGCGAGAACCGCCTGTTCCTCTCCCAGCACTCTCCGTGGGAGATTGAGCAGATCGGGTGCGTTTACGGGTTTCTCGAAAAGAGTTTCAAACAAGGTACTGTACGTGTTACCTTTTCAGGGCGAATGATGGCTAATACATGCAGCTATAATGGGCTTCGCCACTTATAATATCGGTACATCCTATCCATTACATACTCGACCTGGATGGATCCATTGGGGTGTAAGTCCGCCTCACCAACATACCATCAACCGCTAACCATTCCCAGCTCGCTCAAGGCGTCAAGTACATATCCCAAACGATGACCCAGCCTTCCCACGACACCCTCCTCGCCCTCTGCACAATCGCACTCGGCCAGTCCCACGGCACCCCCCTCCTCTACGAACCCCTCGTCTCGCACTTCGAAGAAGCCCTCGGCTACGAGAGGCTCGCTCAGGCGACGCTCGAAGAAGCCCGGGCCGTGGCCCTCCGTCCAGACGTGCAAGACCGAGACGACGGGCCGTTGATCGCCTGGAAGCACGCGCACCAGCTGTTGTGCATGGGGAGGTGGCGCATGGAGCCCCAGAACAAGGTTGCGCGTGATAGGGCGTACGTGTTTTGGGATCAGGCTCGCGTGGAAAAGTACAGGTTGTTGGAGTTGAACAACGCGGTGCTCGATCCGTGGGCGGCGAACATGGTGCCCGCTTATGCCATGAATCGCCTGTCTACAGCTTCACTCGCCGCCATACTCACATACAACCCAGCACACCAACCATTCTTCCAATAATCTATTCGTCTACCCCCTACACCTCGAACTTATTCTCCATGCCCAACAGCGCCGCAAACGCCGCCGTCTGCGAACTCGGGTACTCGGGCGGCTGGTCAAACACATCCGCCTCTCCCGGGCGATGCACCGGCGCGTGAGCGACAAAGTTCTCCGGAACCCGGAGCAATCCCCGGTCGACAATGTTTTCCTTGACCCACGCGCGGTGCGCAGGGAGGGTTGATGCTGGCTTGACGCGCTGCGGTTTGGTCGGTGGGACGACGAGGGTTTCCGGGTCGGCGATGCGGAGGGAGGGGGCGAAGGCGCGCGTGATGGCGAGCCAGTCTGCGTCATAGGAGAGGATGGGCTTGCCGTTGTTGTCCCGGGTTTCACCGTCGGCTCCGGCTTCGGCTTCGGAGCTCGGGGGGAGGTCGAGTTCGAGTAGTTCCATGTACTCGTGCGAGTCGGCGCCGGCCTGCGCCTTGTGCAGCGCGAGGAACTCGGTCGTCACCCGGCCCGCCGCCGGAGCCGAACCCGGAGCTTGCTTCGTACTCTTCTTAAACACCGGAAGCGCCTTCTTCAACTCCTCATCCACGGCCAACCCCCTCATCGAATCCTCCAAACTCTCCCCCTCCCCATACCGCACCCTCGCCCCAAACCTCACATGCATATGCCCAGCAAACCACCACCCCGGCCTCAACCTCCCCAGCACCTCCGTCGCCGGCTTGCTCCCCAACCGATCCTTCTCCGCACTCTCCAAGAAATGCGGCTTATCCCTAAACAACCCCTCACAATTCCCAAACAACTCTACCCCCGCCGGCCAGTCGTGACTCAAAGCCACGTCAACCCTCCCCTCAACCCTCATCAACTTCTGCACATCGCACTCCCGCACGTGGTACACGGACCGCACGTCGTTTCTCTCGTACGGCAGCCTCTCCCCGTGCGGCTTGCGGTAGTCGCCGGGGGAGTAGATGCCCGACAGGCCGGCGATGCGTAGGGCGCCGCAGCGGATGACGCCGGCGGCGCCGAGGTAGTAGATGTTGGGGGCGAGCCAGCCGCCGTGGTAGAGCTCGAAGAGGTGGTTGGAGGCTTCGTGGTTGCCGCCGATGATGAGGGTGAGGAGGGGGGCGGTGGAAGTGCCCGAGTAGTATTTGTGGAAGTCGCCGAGGTGGCGGTAGCGACGGGGGACGGACATGCAGTTTAGGTCTACTTGGTTGCGGGCTGCCTGAGGGGTTGTGAGTTTGTGAATAGGGGGAGGGGGGAGGGTGTGGTTGGAGGTACTTGGAAGTCACCGCAGATGATCAGACAGTCGAGGTCGGATACGGTCCAGCCCTTGTCTTTGCACCGTGTTTCGAGGGTTTGGTAGATGAGATCTAATTGTCCGTGGCCCTGGTTTCCATGTCAGTTCGTGGTTCATGCGTGCGGAGTCGTCACTTACACAGCCGACAACGGCAATCTTTGGCTTGCGGGGGGATGACGCGGGTTGAGAAGTCATGATGTATGTTGATGGTTTACACGCTCAGTGTTTTGCCTGGAAGTATGAATGCCTTGTTTTCTTGCACGAAGGGATTCTTTTCTTGTACAATTGCCTTCTTCTTTGTCATGACTCCCATGTCGAGACGTGCATGGCGCGCGAGGCGGTGAGTGAGTCATCGACTAGGCTGAAGCGCAGTGTCGTATTGAACGAGTTGATTCGAGTGACTCTTATTTTATGCGTGTTTCTCTAGTGTTCCGGGATTGAGCGGAGGTTGCATTTTGGTCGAATGGTTTCTTTGTTTGATAGGATATGCTGAGGCTTGATGTTCGGGTGGTCTTGATTCCTCTCTTGGGTCTTGCCAAGTTACGACAACATATCGTTTAGATATCCATAATCATGATAGTCGCCTGTATTCTACTGTGGAAGACGGTCAGTTGGATTGAATGACTGGGGGTTGCTGAAAAGAAGTACTCAAGAGGAAGGAGATGGTCTGGTGGAGGAAGTAGACGGAAGCGAGTAGACCAGGCCAACAAGTAAACTCATCTGCCTCCCGAATGCAAAGCCTGCTATTTCAGCATAGAGACAACTCTTTCTTGAATATATGCTGCGAAAATGGGACTTTGATCATGTCTTGTGGGATATGTCTTCAGAAGGCGTAGCGGAACCCCCTCACCGACATCCGTTCTCCCGGCCTGACCATCAAATCTATCCCACGATATCTCCTCAGAAAAGAACACAACAGTCAACTCATTCAACTCACCAAAATGACACCCACCTGGCCCATAGCAGCAGCCTGCTTCGCAAACATGTTCTCCGTCGGCACCGTCTACGCCCTGAGCACCCTCCAATCCCAACTCCCGCGCCTCCTCGACATTCCCCCCTGGGTATCCCTCGCCCCCTTTGCAGCCGCTTGTCTCGGCCTCTCCATAGGAGTGGCCGTCTGCGGAAACCTCATCTCGCAACACGGTTCTCGCTTGGCCGTCGCCGCGGGCACGAGTCTCTGGGGAGTTGGAGTAGCTGCCGCCGGGTACGCCCTGGGGATGTCGAGTCTCGCGGGGATCCTCGTTGCATTTGTCTTGGGAGGTATTGGCGTGGGCTTGACGTATTTGGGTGTCGTCGTCGTGGTCGGACAGAGCTTCCCGAACCAGCCGCTGGCTCGCAGCGCTATTGGACCTCTGGGCTTTTCTTCGGGCACGGCGGCGTGTGTTCTTGCTTATTCCTTGTTTGGCTTCGAGTCGTTGACTTCGGAAGAACTTGGAAACGTGTTGGTATCAGGGGGCATTGGAATCGTTACTGTCGGGATACTCACCTTGGCTTTGTTGCCGAGTGACGGCCCGAAGCATCTCTCTACTCGGCCGAGTTTTCAGGGAGATGGCTCGCAGGTTCTCTTCTCGACACTGCTCTTCTTCAACGCGCTCCCTGGCATGACAGCCTTTGTCGCATTGTTGCCGCTGGCGTCTGTCCTCAGCCAGGACGATACGGTTCGCGTCCTTCCGTATTGCATGGTGGCCCTCGCCCTCGGTGGACTGCTAGCTCCTCAAGTGAGCTTCATCCTCGGACCAAAACTCACATTTTCAACCCTCTTCCTTACCCGAGGCATCCTCTTGCTCTCCTTCTCCTGGTCTCCGTCTCCGACCAAGGGACTTATCTGTCTGTCGATCATACTTTTCGCCCACGGCACTGGATTCAGCGTGATTCCTGGACTTCTCAAGGCCAGGCAAGCCAAGCCTGATGAATTTGTCCATAGTTATGGTCGTGTGCTTGTTGTTTGGGGCGTGTCGGGCGTGTGCGGCGTTGGCATTAATGCGGCGTTGGGGGATACGCATGAGGGAATGCGAATAATGAGTCGTGTCGTTGGATTAGCTGTATTGATATTTGGAGGCGGTTTGCAATTCAGCAGTGTCTCTTTATAAAAGCAGGATAATTCAATCAGAAACTACTGGACCTGGTAATTCGCAAACGGCACCTTGACAAGACGCACTGCTTCATCCGCAGCCAGCACACATCACACAAAGAAGGACACGACCAAGTAAATGAAACGATTGGAAAGTAGCTAAAACTCCTTAAAACTTGGGGGTAACTGCGGGGCATGATAGAATCGGTTCCAGTGTCCCCAGGATGAGACAAGGTCCGAATTCTGGACACACTAAGATGTGTCCTGCCGTTAATTGATGAAGGGCCCCCCAAGTATATGAAAACATGACCGAACGCCTTTGAAGATTGTTTTGAATGCCGTTGCCTTGCCTTGCTGGCCGAAAAGAACCGAATTTGTTGCAGAAGTGAATGATGTGCTGCAAAGTGATGCTGCAAAGCGATGCTGAAAGTAATGCTGAAAGAAATGCTGGAAAGAGATGCCGGAAAGTGATGCTGAGAAGTAACGCGCCGTGCTGCGTTATCTGAGAGCCTTTCGTCCCCTTTGCCGGTAATGACTGACTGTGTTTGTGTTGTGAACCCCTTGTTGCAGATATCCGAGTCCGTTCCTTTGTGAACCTCTCAGTCATTGCTGCAAATGATCAAGTCCGTTCCATGTCGTAAATCCGAGAGCCCCTTGCCCCCTGAATATTGCAAATCGATGAAAAAAAAAGAAAGAAACCACCACCTAATCAAGCCACTGGACTTGATACCAACCTACTCAAGGTTCTTCACGAGATGAACGTATCGCAACTCCCGCGCAACAACCTCATCCCACGGCTTATGCTCAAGCCACTCATCGCCCTTCAACACACCAAAAGTGTACCCCTCCTCGCTCGCCTTCTCCGACTAGGGAAAGACGGCCTCGGCCGGCATCACCAGTCCCCAGTGCCCGTCCAGCCGAATCGTCGAGTGCTTCTCGGCGTCGACCTTCCAGTGGAACACGTTGCAGATGTTGGGACTGTACCCCCAAACCTCCATCGACTCCAGCTGCGGCATGCGCTGAGCCACGCGGCCCGCCGCGACGAGGAGGTCCAGGGCGCGAGTGCGCGCGTGGGCGGAGCGGGAGATGTTCTCGGAGAGAACGGGGGCAGTCAAGGAGAGAGTGCGAAGGTGGTTGAAGTAAGTTGGGGCGATGGCATCGAGCTCCTGCGCGCGTTGGAAGAAGTGCACGGCGTTAACGGCGTTGGCAACCACGAGGTTGTTCAGCAGGAGGCAGCTGCGGACGAGGCGGTCGGCGAGAGGGCGGCACGGAGCGTCGGGGAAGCCGATCCGGTGGGAGATGTAGGCGCTGTGCTCGATGTGGTGAACCGTGTTCACTTGGGGAGGCCAGACGCCGATGCGGGTGATGGACTCGGGAGGGCTGCGGTTGGTCGCGTACGACGGACCGGCCAGGCCTCCGTTGAGAGTGAGTCTGCTGAGGAGACGACGAGGACAAAGACCCACGGTTTGGACCCAGGCGCGAGGCTGGCCGAAGTTGATCAGGGCCTGGCCGTAGCCAAAGGCGGCTTCGAGGTGCAGAGCCGTAGCGTTGGGAAGACTGGCCACGATGTCGTAGAGGGTCACGTAGCTGAAATCCAAGAACTTGGATCCGACGTAGATCAAGGACACGACAAAGTCCACCGGAGGCAAGCCGTTGAGACCGACGCCTTGAGGCCGCATGGGAAAGGTAATGGTCGACGCACTGCTCCCGCTGGACGGACCCGACGACTCGGACCCCTCGGACACGCCCCGGCTCGAGGCATTCGGGTGTCGGTCCCGGAGCAGCCAATCCGCCCACTCCGACTTGCGGTCGAAGAAGTCAAACTTGAGCTCGATATCCCTAAGTCGCTCCTCAACCCACGGATGTCTGCCCACATCGACGCGCACATCCATAACCACTCCCCCTCCGGGACCGGCATAAACGAGCTTCCGGTTCCACTTGCTCATGACGCCGAAGACGAGCGACACGGCCGTCAGCAGGTCCTGCTCGACGACGAAGCCGCGGTCGGGCATGGGCGTCAGCGGGAGGACGACATTGAGACGGAGCTTGCGGAGGCTGCGCTGGCGACGCTCCGAGTTCTGGAAGCAGGACTTGAAGGTGGTCACGTCGGTGGGCATGGATGTGACGTGGACGTGGGAGAAGGTGGCGCGCTCGAAGATGGGCTGCCAGGCTTTGCAGACGGTTGCCAGGGGGGCGAGGGGGGAGGTGGATGTCTCGCGGACGAGGGTGAGGACGGGGTTGCGGATCTCCGCGGGGAGGGAGTTCCACGACATGTTGGAGCCTATAATGATCAGTAATGAGGGAGGAGGAGGAGGTGGTGGTGGTGAGACTTACGAGGTGGGTTGGATGAGGTATGTGAGAGTGACGAGCCCGTTGAGGCGAGTTGAGTGAAACTGTCAAGAGGTTAGATGAGACGACGAGAACAGCTCCACGATACTCGCGGTGGCTCGACTGAGCTGCACGACGTTCTAGTCGAGTTCCCGTCAAGCTGTGCCGACCGGAATGTGAGGTGATCGAGGGAGAAAACTCAACTCAACCTCGCAAGTTTGTGAAGAGTTGCAGAAGGCAAGCAGGCCGGGGAAAGCGAGAGTCGAGCGAGTTTTATAGCGCCGACCTGCACGCCAACCACGGGCGTGAATGAGATTGCGAGAAAACCAGAACCCTAACGCCCGCCCATTCGACGATAGCGAGTCTGCCCGAGTTTGCCAGAGGGATGGGGAATGGATATCGGGGGGGAGTGTTCTATTATGTGTCTTCTGAGTGGTTTGCTGGTCTGATCGAGTTTACCAGGGACTTCCACGAGGACGGAGAATGAAGCGTCAATGGGACTGTTCTATTCCACGGCTTCTCAGTGGTTTGTCTCGTCTGCTCGAGTTGGCTGGAGACTTCCAGGGACAGGGAGAGTGATAATAGGGGAGTCTTCTATTCTGCGTCTTCTGAGTGGTTTGCTGGTCTGCCCGAGTTTACCACGGGTTTCTGGGACACGGAGAGTGAGAGCCAGGGGGGCTATTGTATTCCAAGCATCCTCAGTGGTTTGCTTCGTCTGCCCGAGTCGGCCAGAGACTTCTGGGACACGGAGAGTGAGAATCAGGGGGCTATTGTATTCCACGGCTTCTCAGTGGTTTGCCTCATCTGCAGGTGACAATGGCCCCCGTTATATACCCAGTGGACGCCAGGAGAACTCACATCATCGAGAGTCACACGGAGAATGAGTATGAACGGGACCGGACGATTCCATTCCAAGCCCCCTGAGTGGTTTGCCTCATATACCCGATGACAATACCACCCGTTTTACACCCAGCCGACGCCGGGATATCCCGTCTCGTTGAAAGGGGGAATGAATATGAACGGGAGGGGACGATTCTATTCCAAGCCCCCCGAGTGGTTTGCTTCATGTGCCAAGTGAGAATACCATCCGTTCTACACCTAGTGGACGCCGGGAGATGTCGTGTCGTTGAAACGGGCGATGAATATGAACGGGACCATTCTATTCCACGTCGATTGAGTGGTTTGCTTCGTCTGCCAGGTGATAATCCCCTCGATTCTACACCCAGTCGATAACGGCAGATCCGGCCTCATTGAAAGGACCGCAGAGAACAAATATCAACAGGACTATTCCATCGCCAGTCTTCCCCGTGGTTTGCCCCGTTTACCAGAATGACAATGCCTGCACCATACATGCAGTCGACTGGACGCTGAAAGAATGTCGTCTCATTGATACGAGCATTTGTACCAAAAATCAGCAAACAACAAACGGACCAAACCAGAATGCGTTGGACGGAAGGGGCGCAATGAGACGCCGTTTGCTGGCTTCTCTGTCGTCCACTTTTGCAAAACGCAAACGGCTGAATGGATGAATTGATATAACAGGCCCTCGCATTTTGCTAACATTAAGCCGGGAGACATCTACTGCAGACTGAAAGGAGAAATTTGCATCCCGTCAAAACACTAAGGAGCTTGGTAGTAGGTGTTCTAGACGAATGACATGGCGAGCAAATAATGCCGCTCTCGATGATAAATGATGCCTAGTACAAGACGAGTCTCGACTTGAGATTGAGCCGGTAAAAAGTCTACTTGAACTGTCCTAAGATGAGCTGCGCTCATTTCTTGATAATAGGGGAGCTGGGCTGTTCGCAATGTGCAGCCCCTTGAAGCCTTCCAGTAGTTGGCATCATCTGGCCTAGACGAATTTACCTGGCACGCAAATAATGCCACTCTCGACTCTCCATGATGCCTTTCCAATAAGAAGAGTCTTTACACGACATCAAGCCAGCAAAATCTCTCCCTAAACTGCCCTTGGACGAGCTGCCACCGCCTGTTAACAATGGGAGAACCACGCCGCCTGCAACTTGCAACCTAACCCTGTCGACAACATCAAGCAGCCGACACCAACTCCTCCAGGCGAATGGCACGGCAGACAAACAATGGCAGTTCTCAACGCCCTGTCATGCTTCCTCTCAGTAAGACGAGTTCTCGGCTTGAGCCAGTAAGAAGTCTGCTTGAACCACCCTGAGACGAGCAGCCCTCGTTTTTGACAGTAGAGGAACTGGATCGCCTGCCTTTTACAACTCGCCGAAAGCAGAAAGGTGGTTGGCATTAAACTGCTCTAGGCGATGGCACGGGCAAGAAAATACTGCCCATTCTCAACGCACCATGCCTTTCTTCTTGGAAGTTGAGTCTCATGCTGGGACTAGTACGATCTCGGCTTAAATCGCTCTTGGACGAACTCATTTGATGTTTCCTGGGTAGCAATCGGAGAATCATATGAATAAGAAGTTTAACCCCTTTAAAATACCAAGTAGTGGAAATAACCTTTTCGATGCTATAGACGAATGACACAGCAGGCAACTACCGCCGAGTCTTGAACCCCATCATCATTTACTCTCCGAGAGCCGAGCCTCGACGTGGACCAGGGAGAAGCCAACTTGAACCACCCCAGGTGCCCTTAGACGAAATAGCGATTTTCTTGATAATAGGGTAACTAGGTAGGTCAATTGATAATTATAACCCAACACCCAGGACTGGGTATAAACTGTCGTTGCTACCTACATACAAATGACGTGACAGGCAAATAACATCGACTCAATCCCATCACCACATCTCTCTGCAAGTTGGCTCTATATCTCGAGGTGGACTAAGTACCTTGAAAAGTCTCCTTGCGCCATAACATAAACTACCTACCCTGGCCGCTTCATCGAACATCCAGATCCCACCTCAGGAATTCACATCACTGGCCCAATCACCTCTCAACTTCATCTCAAACAGAGATCATAACCACAAACACCCTTCTGCTCGGATTCTCTCGGCACCAAATACTAAATACACAGCCCGTGGCCAAATGTTTATACACCCAAGAATCGATTCCCGCGACCTGCGCCTCACAGTACCGTGGCTACTTTTCATCTCCCAACATGTCCCGACTTTTTGCCCCTTAAAAAAAACACTGCTTCCTCCCCTCGCACCCATCCACTCATGCAGTGCTGCATAAACGACATCAAGACAATGTGCTTTTGTAACGAACGTCCCCAGACATCGCCAAACTCCAAACGTCGCAAGAATGAATCCTTCGACGCGCCTTTCCTCCGACCAGCTTTGTGACTCAAAGGGCCAAACGCCGACGCCAGGTATACGACAGTATCATCCAATCCCAAGCCATGTTGACCCCGGGCGACTTTTTCAGCGGGCCTAACAACCCAGAACCATATCAACAGCCGTGAAACAAACTCCGTTTCTGGAACCCTTCACTCGGCTGACATGACCGACTTCTCCGCCCGGGCTCGCATGTGGTTCGCGTGAGCCTCGAGACAGCGCGCCTTGAGCCGAGTCACCGGCCAGACGGCCGCCTTGTCGAGCATAAAGGCCGTGATGCGCAAAAGCTTGGCAGCATACCCGCTGTGCCCGTCCATGGCCACCATGGGCTCGATCCCTCCGTTTGTGAGTTCCAGGCTCATCTTCACCTCGGCCGAAGTCAAGACCTCTTGAATCTTGTCCAGGAGCTTCACGTCCTCCTCCTCCAACAACATGATTGCCGGGACTTGAGTCAGGTCCACTTGGTCCTGCCCGAGAATTCCCAAGTACCGACCAACTCGATCCTGAAGCGTGGCTATCCATTCGGCGAGCACCTGGGCGCAATCAAACGCACACAGCGCGGATTGGAGAGGCAACTCCCGGCTCGTAAAATCCGCAAAGGTAACTCCGAGCTTGTCCGACATGGCGAGGGAGTCTGCCGCGTAAAAGGCGGCTTTTCGGAGATGCTTTTCTCGACGGGAAATGGACCGATTCGACATGCCAGAACCGCCCGATGCGGCGCCATGTAACCTTTGCCCGGAAAGGTCCGTCGGCGAGGCCTGCGACTCGGGGGAATCCACAAACACGGAGCTGTGCATGGATGCTTCCGAGGGCTCGGTTCCCGCCGATTCTGACGTCGACGCCGGGGAATGCTCCGCGTGTTGGATGATCTCGCTGCCTCGGGACAGCTCCCTGGCCATGCCATCCCAGTCGCGCTGCCAGAACTTCTCCTTTGAGCGAGACAAGTTCACAAACAGTCGAATGTATGCCAGATCCAGGAGCGGGATCGCGTCGGCCGACAGCGGCCCCATGCCAAAAGGGTTTGGCCGTTCTAGGCTGTGGCGAGGATTGCTGGACCACGCGGCTTGCCACGCTTTCAGAGCCGGCTCGATGTGTCGGTGCATCTTGTCCGTCTCTTCGTTGGTCCAAATCTTATTATGATGTCGTTGCCGCGTCTCCCAGATGTAGTTGTGAAGGGCATTGATGAGAATGAGACAACCAAACGTGCTTGGCTTGAGATCCGACTTTGGCGGCTCCTTTCCATCAAGAGGCATTTCGAGGCCCTGCTGGCCCTTCAAGCGCTGTTGCCGCTGGCGCTCATTTGTGCGAAGCAGGTCCCCCAAGGCCTTGTGGAACGTTATGCGGTTGTGGTTGGCGGCGTCGGCGCCTCCTTTGGACGCGAAAGCCGCGCTGGATTCGGCCGAGAAGAAGTCCTCGTCACATGGCAAATCGAGAAAGATCTCCGAGTTCGTCAGAGCCGGGCTGTGGTTGTACGCCGAGACCAGGAGGCTGGACAGCGTGAAGACGGCGTAGAGGGTGCGCTTTCGCTCTTCCACGGCTTTCCATCGAATCCAATCGGCTTGATCCGACTCGGCTTTGGCGTTCCAATTCCCATCATCCGTCATGTGGGCGTCCTGCCTCTCGGCAGTGTCGGCGCGGAGAAGGTCGGCGGCTTGGGCTAGGCTGACGAGGGCGGCACAATGATTGGATGCGATATCACCAGCAGTCTTGTCACCGCAATTATGGCCGTAGACGACATTGAGGAGCATGGCTTGCACCAGCCAGACGGGAGTGTGCACGGCGCTCTCGGTGAAGCGCGGGCTCTGATCCGAGGTCGGAGTGCTGCGTCGGATATCCGCCTTGCGCACGTCGGCTTTTCGGCGGTCCTCGAGGTAGTAGAAGATTGTCTTCTTGGCCATCTCGAAGAGCTCGCGGGACTGGGAGTGGTCCATCTCGTACAGTGCACCTATGGCAGCCATGGAAAGTATCAGGCAGCCGCTACCGCCCAAACCGGGCCGGCTACTTTGGGGTGAGGCGAGCTCAAACGACAACGTGGGAATGTGCAAAAAGGGAAGATGGGGATGGAAGTAAGCAATGTAAGCTCCAACGTAGCGTTGAAGGTCCTGGGTACTGGGCAGGTTGGCGGCCTGGAGGGAGGCGTTGGCGCCCGGCTGGAACTGGGTCTGAGATGAGCCTTGCATCAGCGAATATTTACGGCTTCCAAAGGGCAGGCACTGGGACAGGGTGTTCACAATGGCACTCCGGGTGGCATCCGTGATGGTGGTTACGGGCGAAGCTCCATGGTTCCCACCCTGGAGAGACGAGGGAGTCTCGGGACCAGTGTTGAAGCCAAGGGTATGGTTAATCGTCTGGGTGCCCAGTCCCGACACGACGGACGGGCTCAGCGAGCTCAGCGAAGGTGGAGGCGTGGAAACGTAAGGGTCAATCATCTTTTGAGTAGCTGGCTGTGGTGATAACGGTGCCCCATTAAGGAGATCTGGAAAGACCGACCCATTCAAGTCCATCGCGAACGGGTTGTTCGGCATCTGTGGAGGTCCCATCGCGGATTGTTGCCACAGGGAACTCGACCCGGCCGGCTGGTGATTCGACCCATCCAACATGACATCGCTAATACCACTCTGGCTCGCCGTGCTGATCGCCGACGGACTCGACCCGTCCACCACATTTTCGTTCGCGTTAATAGTCATCTGATGCTCGAAACCAGTCAACCAGTCAAAATTGTCGTCGAGGGCGCGACTCGAGGGCATGTCGTGCAGGGACGACCCGAAGGGGGACGTCTGCTCCATCATGGCCGACTGAGGCGAATCGTTGTAGTGCAGGGCGTTGGGGTTGACCGTGTTGGTCGCCGACCCGTAGAGGAAGCTGTCGAACTCGAGATCGGTGGTGGTGAAGGGCAAGGGCGGCGCAGTTCGAAGACCGGTTCCGTAATCGAGGCCCATGGCACCCGTTTCTAGCTTGGGGAGGCCCGGCTGCATGCCTCGGTGGCCCATGGCGTTCGACATGCCGTTGATGAAGTGGTCAAAGTTCTGCAGAGGCAGACCGGCGAGACTCGGGTGCCTGCTGTGAGTGTGGGCGTGGGCGGGCATTCCTCTGGCCGAGGCAGCGTGGACGGCCATCATCTGCATGGCGTTTCCGTCAACATGGCTGATCGTGTTAGCACGGGGCCGCACCGAATTGGCGGCGGCACTGTTGACGCCCGTGGTGCCGGCAACGCTGTTCTTGCGGGCGCGGCTCCCGGGGGCGACGCCGCTGGCCGACTCGCGGCGATTGCGAGGGCGGGAGGAGGGGGTCGTCGTCTGGTGTAGCTTCTGCTGGTGACGGAGCAACAGGTCGCGTCGTGCGAAGCATCGTGTGCACTCGGGGCACTCAAAGGGTTTCTCCTTTGTGTGCGAACGCTCGTGGCGCTTGAGGTGTTCCAATCGAGCAAAGGAGCGCTGGCAAGTGCCGCAGACGTGCGGTCTCGGCTTGTCCGTCTTCGGAGGGGGGAAGTTGGCAGGAGTCTTGGTGTTGACGGTGATGGTAGAGGCTGGCAGGGTCAGCATGCAGAGTCGGGGGAGAATCGGCGGGCGATGCGGGTCGGGCTGAGGAACATGAGGGGCAGTGCCGGCCAACGGCGGGAGAGCTCACCAGAGTCGTCGGCGGTGGGCGGTGCACTGCCGACGGCTGCATTGGAAGTCGCGTTGTTGGACATGGCGATTGCGGATGAGGCTGTTCAGGCAAAGAGATGCTTTCGACTGATATTTGCGAAGCTCGACCAGTACGAATGTTCGGCCAGGCGATTGGTTATCGTGGGGCGCGAAGCTGGGCGACGACCGAGGATGGCGGGGAGGAAATGCGAGGGGTCCAAGTCGTAGTGGGGGAGAGAGAGAGATGAAGAGAGCGAGGAGCTGTAGAGAGTGTGAGGCGAAGAATTCAAGGCAGGAGGAGAAAGGCGCGTTCTGTTGCCAACAAGAGCATGCTCTTCGATGCGCAAGGAAGCAGCAGGGTGAAGTGAAGCAAGTCAAGTTGTCAAGAACAACGCCAGTGAAGCAGAGCAGGAGCAGTTGCTTGGAGAGAAGTGGACGGAGGAGGGCCAGAGGTGATGGAAGACAGGGACACAGTGAGCGTCACAGTGCGGGTGGCAGGGGTGGGCTCAAGCGTCTAGTCCGTCCAGTCCGTCCAGCGGCCCTTCCCTGCAGGTGTCTGGCCTGCTCTTGCCTCCCCTGTCTGTCTGTGGCCAGTCTTATGGCGCGAGGTATACGTCTGCAGGAAGTCTCGTACCGCCGAGGTATCTCGCCCCAGGTGCACCTGCCTCAAAGTACGTCAGACGCCGCCGGCAGGTACATTCATTGGTACTCCGTCTCTCCCAACGCCCCTTTGACGCCTCCAAAAGCCCACCAAAGCCCACCTCACCCCATCGTGTGTGGTACATACAGCCCGCTACGTCTCGTGGTGGTGGGCTTGGTGGATTTTGCTTCTTAGCGGCCAGCCAGGTGCGCAGCGTGCTGAGGCTTTAATAAGTCGGGGCTTTTTGCCAAAACTCGGTCGACTTCGGCAGGTGAGGCGAGGTGAAGAGGCGAGACGAGACGAGACGAGAGACGACCAGAAAGTGTAGATCCCCCGGGAGCTGCCAGAAGTTGAGTTGAAGTCGACATGGTGCGGCAAGGGCTGGTCGAGAGCTTGTGCATGACCTAGGTAGGTTGGCCCCTATGCAGTCGGGATATGGCCTGGAGACTCCAAACCTACTCCAAAGCATCCTGTTTGCCAGTCCAAAGGCAGGTAACTATCCGTTGGAGCCTGCTGATGGTGGGCAGCAGGGGGAGCTTGCACCCTGCCAGGACAGCTCTCGCTCTGTTCGTGAACGGCGAACCGATGAGGAACGTCTGGGTCCGGGGACCGAGGAAACGCATAGCCCGCCGCCGGCCGCTATATCACGTCGCAGCGGCCTTGTATTCGTATTGGACCGCCGACACCTGAAGCTCCTCGCTTGCAGAATGCAATTGCTCCCATGATGCCTTCAAAGGCCCTGCCCGTCTATCCGTCCCAGCTTGCTACGGATACGGCGCGCGGCCAAGGGACTTTGGCTGACGCCCGACACTGCACGCACTGTGCACTCTGCCCGGCTGCAAATGCAGGCTGCTGCACTTATTCCTGTACCATGCAACAAAGCGACGCCTCCTGCTTCAGAGCAAGCAATGTGAATCAGGGAAATTCCTGCAGGCCGGATGCAGTCGCGGCAATGCCTCAGCTTTGATCATCAGAGGGGACCGATTCCGCAGCCTGCTGATGGGTGAAGCCCCCTTCGGCTTCGGGTGATTTTCCCGTATCTCTGAAGTATCCGCTTCCGGACCACGAGCTCGTCTCAAAGAAAGCGATTGCGCCGCCGGAAACAGAGAGAGAGAGAGGTATCCAGTAACTTATCCTGGCGCTTAATTTCGCCGCGACACCTTTGGTCCTTGGCCGTTGGGCTGGACGTCCGTCGACAAGACAAAGAAGGTAGGATTGGAACCAAACGGCTAGGTCCATGGCGGGATGCAAGGCACCCAATTCGGAATTCGCACAGAAGACGACGAGGCCGGGGCCGAGGATCCCAAGCCAAGACGAGTTGCCCAACACCATGGCCCATGGCCACACACCGGTGTTGGGAAAGAAGCGAAGCCCAAAAGAGCCTGGGCAACTATTCGTCTATTTGCCCGCGGTTTGTAACCTGATGACGTTTGGGCGATAAGTTTTCCTTTACCAGCTGCCGGAGCGTCATGTTATTGTCATTGTCCACCTCGTTCAGGTACGGGATAGGTACGTCTTTGGACTGAGGCAATTATTTTCCCCTGGGGCCTGGGCTTGTTCAACTGGATTCCACTTGTTCGCTCGTGAGCTGACGCCCAACCATCGTCTTCCCACGTAACAATCCATATTAATCGGGTGTTGACGACATCCAAGACGACGGCACCGTGCATGATTCACAGTCCGGAACCAGGCTCGCACTCTCCGGGCGGGCCACAATGGCAGTTCCGCACCAAGAGGGCTTCGTCGCTGGTTCGCAACGAAACAGCATCAGGTATTTCGACGCAATCAGTCCATCAATCTGTTGCGGCCGAATGCTTCTTGCAGGGGGCCGGAGTAAGCCCACGCCTGTGATTTGCTCGAGAGCGGCGGCGGGTCTTTGGTCTCTCCTTCACCTTAGCGCCTGCAGCAGCTCGTGAGTCAGGGTTTGGCAATGTGCGATTTGCCTGCTGTTCACGGTGCATTGCGTTGCCTCGTCGTTGGGAAGTTTCGTGGGCACTGTCGTGTTAGTAAAGGGATCAGCCTGTAGCTAATTTCTCGAGTAAGCACCGATAGTCGCAGTCCCTGACATGCTTCACGGAGGAAGAAAGCGAATCTCGGAAGACGCCGCACGGGATACGCCGCAAGAAGTTCGTACAGTGTATTGGCAAAGTCGAAACTCGCAACGCTCAACAGGCTCTCTCGCCCCCATCATCATCGGCCCGGACCCGAATTCGCACTGTGCTTCGTAGAGCTCTTCGCGGCGAGTGACAGCATCCTGGGCCAAGCCGCCGACCGATGCCCGCCCTCGAACGGGGCGTTTCCTCCATCCGAGGGCCGCTGCTTCGGTTTCAAAGGCCTCACCGGCTCCCTCTATTAATAATACCTGGTTCGCGATGCCAACCAACCCCCAAACCCCCATCCCCCATTCATTGACGGATGGATGTCGGACATCCAAAGGATGGGACCGTGCGCTCGGCCCAGGTCCCCACTGTACATGGGTGCCTCATTAGGGCATTGAGCCGTGGTCGCTGCGTCACACACGCACACATTCAAATCGACCACCTTAAGACCTGAACCCGACCGACTCTGGGCTTTCTCTGCCTGGGGCGAGGCTACCGCTGTGCCAATCTCTCGATGCCGGGCTAGCGCCAATATTGATGTCGCCCAACGGGCCAAAGCTCGACGTCTCTGCATCAGCCTCGGATTGGCCAGTCAAGATGGTCTTCATTTCATGCAATCGCTCACCGCCACATCGGTGCCCGTTGATTGACATTGATGTCGCGCCCGAGAATCCGCCATGCCCTGAGACGCCTAGCTACCGATTGTCCAGGTGCTGCACTTGGGACTGGTTTCAACAGCATCGACTTGATCCCTGTCCAAACACCACGAGCCTTGCTTGGAGTCACAGGACCTCTTTGCCTCCGAGCCAACGGATGCACGCTATCGGCCACTTTGTCCCTGGATATCGCGTCAATGTCAAGAAGCCCGCCACCGTCTTGATATGACGTCCCGGACCGCATGCCATGGCTTCGACTCGATGAGCTCTCAATTGACCGGCCACTTCACCGAATGCAATCAATCACGTCGTACCCGCCAGCAGCAGCAGCAGCTTCGGAAAAGCATACGTCCGCAGATAAGCACGACTGCCATCTCAGTGGCCGGGTGCTTGATCCGGGGCATTAACCTGACGCTCGGCACATTGTCCAGGTCCCCGATTGGAGTGACTTGCAGCCGATATGGCAACTTGACTAATTGCAGTAGGATTTGAGCCGGGTGACCCTGAACATTCAGAGTTTGACGTGCCAGCGCGCTTTAGACTCAGGGCGCGCCTGATGAACGAGCAAACAGCAGCCAGAGCTCTCAGCGTCACCCGCGGTAAGTCTTGGCTGGAACTCCCCGTCTTGAGCTTCACTCGAGAGATGAAGGCATCGCCCAGAGGTTGGACCAGTCACCCCTGTCCCTGACCCAAGTCTATCCGCTGCACAGCCCCCGAGATGCACCTAACATCACGGTAGGACTGGATCCTGGCACCTGGATCCCCCAAACTGCACCGATGCAGCCTGATGCTTCGATACTTCCGTCACCTTGGGTCCACACAGTTCTTTCGTTCCCACTTTGCCGAGCCGACAACGCTCCCTGCTCGAGGCTACCACGAGTGGTGTCTGATTGCATCTCGATATCCTAGGAGTTCTCGCCGTCAGGCGCCAGTTGGATGACTTGTGGACCGGCGTCTCCCAGTTCGAGCCTCATCACTCTCCTCTGTGTCACCCTGACCGTCTTGAGGTGGATGCTCTCCACTCCCTTGCAGACCAAGGCCACGAGCTTGAAGAACGCAAGCAAGACAGCTAATCATGCGGGATCCCACGACAAGGACACGGTGCTTCTTCGCATCTGGGGTACGTGAATGGCCCCGGGCGAGACGGACGGCAAGAATTGGCTTTGCTGCTCGCCTCCGCCGTAGCCGAAGGCTGGTGAGCCGTGGACGGTATCAAGTCGCACAGTGCGCCTCGAGGAGCTTCTCCGAATCCTTCTCCAACAGCTTCTCCAAAACTCGCGACGGCCTGTCATTTCCCATTTCCGTATTGGCTTCTGACGGGCCCTGAAGCCCCTAGCCCGACGTTGAAGATCAGCGCTTACGTCTCTCTATTCGCCATAGTGTCTTTCGTCACTTCACAGGGGCTCAAAGGCCGACCGACCCCGGCTGCAGCCAGGAAACAAGACGCTCGCCCGCGAATCCCAGTGTTTGGCCGTGGTCAGGTGCACGAGGGTCCACCGGAGCTTCACAGGGTTCTGCAGCCACCTCGGAATCGTTGTCGAATTTGGCATCTCCATTTGTTCCAGATGCGACTGGACCGCAGCCACCTGTTATTGCCGGTAACACCAACCAAATCACCGACGACGTTGTCTACATGGAACCGACAGGATGCCACGGCGTCGATGGCACTGGCAGGTGCTTGGTCAGCTTGTACGACGAGTGTATTCCCCGAAAGAACCCGTTTTCAGGTAACTCGCACGTCGTCCCTGATGTCACGGACGAAAAGCCTCGACGCTTCGATGCGTATGCGGGTGAGACTGGCACTGGGGATTGGGCGCGACGAATCCGAGGCTCCGGCAGGGCGGCTTTTCCACGTTTTCCTCCCACCCTTGCCGTCTGGTCGGCCTAGCTTGCAGCCATGGCAGCGTCGAATCTTTGAAAAGTTCCAAGGATCCCGTCGATTGGCCTGCCACGAGGCCTCTTCGCACAGTATCCGTCCACCTACCTGTTGGGTGGTGGTTTCGGCCGCGATGCATCCCCCAGAATCACCGTGCTCCTCGGGCTACCCCAAATGCGTCTAGCGGAGCCCCGGTCGAAAGCTGGGAATTCCCCAGACTCCATTTCTTCACGAAGCAGCAAATCGGGGCGGCAGGCCCTTGTCTGGGGAAGTCATTGCGTTCGCAGGCCCCTAGCATCGACGTGACGGCGCACACACCATTCGAAATGCATCCCTGGCTTCCCCAGATTTTGCTGTCTCCGGCAACGCCACGAGGAATAGGATTCGGAGATGGGATGGACCGAGGGTCCATGATCAGCTTCAGATTGGACGATGCGAAGGAGGCTGCGAAGTGAGGCCACGTCGGCGAGAGGGGGGGGGGGG
>JAMQMW010000287.1:0-14645 GCA_024115155.1 Thelonectria blattea
GTTTTGAGGTGCATGAGGGCTGGACTATTTGCCTGCCTGAGGTGCCCGCGAGGCGCAATATAATTTGCCTTGCTGACAGGATTCCATGGCAGGGCAGGCACCTCACTGACTGCGACTGCCCGTCCGGGCACCAACGGCCCTGAACGTTAGTGGAAGTTGAGCGTCGCAGTGGGTCTTTGATAGGGAGTCACGGCGCTGTCATTCAGTGAGTCAGTCCTATCGGGTGGTCAATTACTAAGCTAGACATCCAAGTCTCGAGTCACTTAGTCGTCGACTCTTCCTCCTCCACAACACCACATCCTCAGCCCCCGACAGCTGACGGCGCAAAACGAATTGCCGGACAGAGGAACAGGGGATCTCCCCGCTCATTGGACGCAACACGTTACACAGCCCAGCCCACCCGCAGTCCACCTCAGCCATCCACCTCTCAGCCCACGATGCAAAGGACCCAGGATGCGACCATGCGTCCACACCAGCTGCCCTTCCGGTCCAGGCAGAAGAGCAAACAATGGAATCCAGAGCCCTCTCTCCATTTTCTCCCTCAAAGGCCTCGTCATCTCGTGGCGTCCCCGCCGTCTCTTCCTTCTCGCCTGTCACCACCCTATGCCGTTCGTCCTCCTCGGCGGCCCGAATACGCCACCCGGCACATTAAACCACCCCCTTGTCTCGAACTCTAAGACGAACAGACATTGCCAGAGCTCGCTGTTTGTTTTGTTTGCCTTTCGGCACCTGCCGATCGCGGAGGTGCCTGGTGCCGATTGGACGGCGTCGCGGACTTGCTGGCCAAACCATCCCGCCGAGCATCGTCGGTCGCCAACATGTCTTGCGCGTCCTCCTTCTTGCTTGATGCCCTTTGTTTGGTCAGACGGGAAGCCTGCTATCCCAACCCTACCCCCCCTCGTTGCCCAATCAATATTCTCTGCCCATCGAGAGCCTGGTCAAGGTCGACTACCGCTCCTCCGGGATTTCTAGGAGCTGACTGCCCCATGTCGTGATGTCGTCCTGGTTTGTGTACCGTGGGAATCCTCGTTTTGCGTTTTCGAGCTTCACCGCCCCCAAATGATACTATATCCAGAATTTGGGCAGATACTGGGAGCGAAAAGTCGGGGACTATCATCCCAGTCTATTCTCCAATGCGCGTTGGGGATATTCCTGTCGTGGTCAGCAGCAACCAACAGCTACAAAGTTCCCGAGCTCTTACAGAAGTCCATGTATCAGCTTATCGCAAAACATGGTTGATCCCTCACACGCTCGCCCGTACGAACCAGGCGAGGCCGGCAACGCTATTCAGCATGGTTCGGTATGAACCGCGGGCCCTCGCATGCATCTCAGTCATCGCGGCGGGGGATGGTGTCACCGCTGTCTTTCGGGTCGTTCAGACCGTAGACGTCCGCTCGGCGTGTTCGAGGCTTGGAGTCCGCATGAACGAATAGTCTTCTGAAAAGGCGCTTTCGTGCCGAGAAATTGCATCGTCAACCGCATTCCACTCATCGAGGCGGATGATATCGTCTCCTGGCAATATTAAGGAGCATGTAGACGGGTGACAGGGCGAAACATATCAAGACTCCCTCCACGTCTGGGTGTTTGGTTGCCTCCAGGAGCTATACCTCGCGAGACTGAGACAGCAGGTAGACGTTTCATGAGGCAACCCCCCCAAGACAGACATGTTTGAGGTGCCGCCCGTCGACGGCTCGTTCAAAATCATTGGTTACCAACAAATGGCAGAGCCCAAGGTCGTGTTTCCCATGGGCGTTGCCACGTATCACGCTTTTCATCCCATCTTCATCACTGACTCACCCCCTCCAATGTCCCGTGAGTGATAAAAAGGCAATGCAAGCGCCGGCGGACAAGTGGTGAGCACAGCAGCAATGAATGACGGCGGGCCCCTCTACCCAGAGAGCCGTCCGGTGTGTGGCTGGTTTCTGATGCGGGGGCACGCCGAGGCTTCGGTTTGACAACAGCCTGATGCGGAAGTAAGAAGCGAACAAATCCGGAAAACTGATCCTGATGGATCCAAATTCGATGGAGGGGGGGATCGGCTTGGTCCATGTAACAGGCTCTCTGCGGTTTCCGTCAAGTTTGTCCCCCCAGGCCTGGCCTACTGAACTCGTTATCTTCGGCACATTCCGTATGTCCCCGTATGATCGCAATCCCCAGAACCAGACGCTCGGATACTTCGCATAGGTGCTTCTCTCTCTGGACGGTTTTGCTGTCATTCAAACATGGCATTGGTTTCGAAAGTGGTTGCCGAGATGAACCACTTCAACTGGTCAAAGTTCGCTTCGACGGCAGTCGAGACCCTTCTGTATTGTGACGTCTTCGGTCAGGCAGGAAAGTTCGAGACGTTCACTGGTTAGAGTTGACCTCCATGAAAACATTCGGTTGGGCTGCAGACCAGTTCCAGCCTCGACAGGGATGGGTCCTCTCGACCAAGGCGCGGTCAACTCAGGGGTCAATGAACAAAGTTTGAGTCTTTACGTTTCATTGAGTGCAGAGTAAGCCATCTGCCTCGCTGAAGCTGCTTGGGTGTCGTCGTAGTTATCGGTCGCGTGGTTTTGCCAACTAGAGCTGCCATCCACTTCGATGTCGAGACGGCACGCGGAGGCGAGACGGCCCCAGTCCCCTCCATGGTTCGCACATCATCGACATGTCGACACCTTCTAGGTTGAGATGGAGACTGTTTCCTCCTATGGGCATCTTTGAGAAGCGTTCGGTTGCCATGGCGGGTTGGATGGCCCCGACTCCCCGAGTCCGAGAAGGACCTTCTCCTTTGCGCCTCGTGTGAAGCCCAGCACAAGCCACCGGCGGTAACGAGTGGAGACGGATCTCTGAGAGCAAGTAAGTCGATTGTATGTACGAAAGCCAATGCAGCAAACAAACCGGGTAGGTCCCGATACCAGGTGGGGATGGTCAATGAGTTGGCGTCTGCTCAGGACCAGACAATGAAGCAGGTTATCGTGTTCTGTCGAAGTGAGGTTCATATGCCACCTACTTCGTAGTAAGTGACCATAGTCACAAGCGCAGAGTGGTCCTGATGCCGACCAAACTCCAAGGATAAACAGTGGCAAAGAGAGAACTCGTTGGAAGTGTGCGGTGCGACCCCAAGTCAAATCGGGAACTCGCCATGACTCTTCCCGCTCCTTGACATTGGTCAGACCGACCTGTTGGCACTCGTCAGTCCCGCATTGCAGACCTGGAGCCAGTTGCCTCGGCGCTTCAATGCGGTGGCCATTGTCTCCTCCTGATTGACGAGGCCTTGACCGAGTTTTTTGCTTGACTGGTGCTCGATGATGCCAAGTCGCAGCTCACGATTGGGACACGTGAGAAGAGGTTTTCGTCATGTTCATCGAGCGCCCATACCGTCTCCGAATGAGGAATTCGATGATGTACCGACCTGACGCGGTGCTCGGCTTGGCATGATGTGCAGCTGCTTGCGATGGAGGGGAAGGCAAACTCATGCACGAGGTGGACTCAACATGCGTGGCAACCTAGAAATCGAAGGAGCCCACCTCTCTTCCATTCCGGATTCTAGGAAGCGGCCTGGGAGAAGTGAGTGGCATGCAAACCATCGCGCTGCCGCAGAGTGGAGGAGAGTGAGCGGCCAGGCGGTCCAGGCAAGCAGAGACGAATGGAGGCCTAAGCGAGCGAAGCCCGACACGGCAGGTTCTCGCAGCCCCCTACGACTGCATTAGTCGATCAGAACATGACAGGTATTTCCACAGATGAAGATGCAGCTTAATCGCGCTTCGCAGGGGACCGAATGTTGTGGGAAGTTGCGAGAAGTTGACGACGACCTGAGGCGTGAAAACTTTGGTGATGTGCGGTACTTGGTCGGGACTAATGCGTGGGTACGCACCACTCCAGACCTGGGAGTTCCTAGCGTCCAAAACAGTCCAGATCCACTGTTGTTTGCTCGTAAGGCTCTGAAACTCCGGGGCAAGCGCCCCCCGCCGCCTCCACCGACACGCTACAGTCTCCCCGCCGGTCTCAAGGTTGATGGAGGACGGCACCTCTTCTGTGTGGGAGTATCGGCATGTACCGGTACCTTTGTCTGTGAGGTGGGTGGTGCGGACGGAGTGGACATGGACAAGCAGGGCAAGAAGGGGCAACCTTGGAAGGGACGAAAGCGTGTTGAGTGACAGGTCAGGTTCGCAGGGTGGCAGGTGTGACCACAGACCAATGGCAAGCTAGCTGCACGTGCTTGCCAAGCAACCAAGGTCAATCGGCAGAAGGAAGGAGCGAGGCCAGGAAGAGAGCAGGGAGCGGGCAGGGGCCACCTCGAAAGCTAGGAACCCGAAAGCAGTCGCGACCGGTGAAGGATCGCCCGTGCGTGCCAGGTGGGTGTTGTGCGTGACAGCTGTTCGCTTGTTGACGCCAAACCCTCCCTCGGCCCAACCAAAGAAAGTCATTCTTCTCGCTGGCGACGACATCCTCCACTCGCATCTCGGACCCAGACAGGAATGGAATCGACGCGGCCGTTCTCAGAGTCTTGGAAACCCGGTACCGAACCGGGAGACCCGCCCGTTTCCCCCTTTACCCTCGCTGCCACCGGTCGTTCTACACCGGTTACGGGTCCCTTCGGATGGTTGCCTCTGCCTTGCTCATGGAGACGACGAATTGCAACCCATCTCGATATTCCTCCTGCCATATCGTCGTATCGGTGTGGGATGGGAACGCCCCAGCGAGCCGGGACAAGTGCGCGACAAGGGTCGCGTCCCAACCAACCGACCAGCCCTCCGAATCTCGCCTCTTCGGACGATCATCCAAGCATAGCATGCTTCGCAGGAGCGTGCTTGTCAAGAGGCACCGCATTGCCAGTGCGCTGTGACGCACAAAGTCCAGCCTAACTGAGCACAGCGCGAAAGAATCCCTGTCCACCAACCGCTCGCCCTTGGACCTTCGTCCAGCATCCTAGATTGTGCCACACCCTCCTTGGCCTCGCATGCGGACAGACACCTTTTCGCTTGCTTGCTTGCCTGAGCTGCTTGCTCTACTTGGCTGCTGCTGCTGCTTGCTTGTTTGCTCGCTTGCTTGCTCGCCGGCCGACGTGCAGCTCTCCGCTCTTCCCGCTGATGCATTCGCCCTCGCTGCCAATCTCCCTTGGATCCTCCCCATGGCAGCATTTCACCGCCTACATTTCGATTGACACTTGCGGTTTAGTCACATGTCACATTGCACAGAGATCTTATTGGAATCGGACCAGGCTATCTTTGGTTCCGTGGCCTTGGCCATCCCTCGCTGCCCCGCCGAGCCTTGGATGGCAGCAACGGTTCTATGGAGTCGCACACTTACACAACAGGCCACCCCATTGACGACCCTTCAAACAACAACCAGGTCGACCTGATGGCCCCCAAAGTAACGGGCCGATCCGATCCAAGGTTGAACATCTATCTCATTCGTCCTGACCTCGTTTGCTCCGACTTCTTTGCGAGCCGATGAAGACGCTCACCTTGAACAACGCATGTCGCGTTCCCTGCTCTTGTCCGCTTTCATGCTCGCTCAAGGCCTGAAACGGATGAATAGACCCAACACCGTCTCTCTTCGGGAGGTTGGCATATGCAGCCCGTACCATTGCCGTTCGAGACTAGTCGACGGGAACCGACACATGCGCTAAATGACTATATTCAGCTGCTCCTAGGAGAAACACGAGCACCTGCATTTGACGAGCGTGTTGCGCTCAAGCTTGGTTCATCTTCGACCTCTCGTCTTCACTCCACATCGGGTCCAATTGGCGGGCAGCGACACCCCTCCCATCTCTTCGGGTAGATGCCGATCTCATTGGTCCATTTCTTAAGAGGCACAATCATGGGCGTCTCCCAGGATTCAATCAATTCCCAAGTACCGACTCGAGGCAAACTCTCGCCAGATGATTCGGCCCCGCTGTCGCCAAATGATCCTACCTTCCCGCTGGGGATCGGCTCCAACCATCTCGTTGCATAGGAGGAACGCTACAGCCTGTTGGCCGTTGAGATGCATCCACCATCGGACGAGCACGAAACCTCACTCATCTCACGTGTTGTTGTGCAATGTGAAGAGACTTGGTCCAAGGCCCGAGACACAACCAGGGAAAACAGACCGGGGAGCTTGGTGATTCTCCTCGAGCAGTGCTTACGCCATGAGATCAGCCACCCGGTTGTCGAAGCGTGGGGGGGCGGGGCTCACAGGGCAGAGCTTGAACGACTGACCACAACTGGCCATGGCAATGTATTCGTTGGCTGAGGCGTGCCCCAGAGGATCGTCATGACTTGTTAGTGGGGAAGAATATGCCGAAGTCCAGCATCCACTTTGACCACTTCAACTTTCGATCAACACTTTGTCATCGAGGGGACAATCGGAGTGAATATGTGGCAAGCAACACCACAGCCCGGCCAACGATTAAGGCACCTCGATGCCGGCGGTCTGCCCTCGTTCGACAAAGCCCCAGCACTCTACCGTTGACTGCAGTTTCCCGTCGCTGGCGTATCTCGTCAACCCAGGCCGTTCCAATCAAATCCTGTGTTTGTGGCGTATTTTGAAGCCTTGACGGCCGGGTGCTTGCATATTGATGCACTCGGGCTGGCAGCATGGGGTGGGTAGCTACACCCTTCAGGCTCAAGACAGCGTCGACAGTCTTTGACTGCCGCTCCGAGTACAGTCTATTCAGGCCATATGTCCCGTTCTCGGCCTGCATTACAAGGCCAAGAGCCCACCCTCACCCCGTGCCTGAGAGCGTTTGTCAGTCAGAGAGCGTCTCTGATACAGACATTCACGAATGCAAGGCGGACCACCTAGTTGCCTGCAGCGGAGCGGAGACGTGGTCTCGTTTCGGACGGCACCCTCCAAGGTGTCCCGGCAGCTCTGTTTGGTTCAACTCGCGAGACGGAGCCGATTCGAAGCATGGTGCTGCAAATTGGCACGGCTTCCTGCCTCTGGCCTGAAGGCTCCAAGGACGTCGCCAACGCTCTCCCGGGATTTCACGTGCACCATTCGCCAGCGAGCATTCAGCCGTCCCTTGCAGCTCCAGGACAAGTGAGCACAGGAGGTCCGAGAAGAAATAATTGGTTTTGATTAAGGAAGGCCGGGGTTCTCAACGCCCCCATAGGAGTCTGGTGCCTATCCGTTGTCTCAGGCTCTGCGCAACCAAGCCATCTCCAGTCAAAGGTCCCTCCCCCCGGCCGGTATCCCCGAGTCTGCCATTGTTCTTCGAACCCATCGGCAGACTGCCTGTTGGAAATTGGGCTCCCAATCTCTTCTGTTCCTTGCTCGGTCTGTGCCACGGGTTCTTTCGATCGCCCCTTTCAGTATCTGGGCCCTTCTGCTTATTCCTGTGCGATGTTGGGTCAAGCCACCGCCGCCTAGAGCCGCAGTGAGGGTATATAGACGGCGAGATCCTGCACCCATGCGGTTGTGTCTTCTCATTAGATCATCATCGTTTATCAAGTCCTCGTTGCTGTCAGCTCCGGCGTCACCCTTCGGCTTTCTGTTACACTAGACATCGAACGACATTCTCGCTCGACCAACGGACGAAAACACTTGTCTTCTCGAAGAACGTAACGTCCGAAGGATATCAGCTTGCGACGCCCGAATCCATTCACAGAGGGAGACAAGGGTGAGACATGACTATCTATTTGATTTCATGCAAGTTTTGGGAGTCTTGATCCTCCATCACTTTCGAGGACCACACTCTCGGCCAAACGCTCCATGGTCGCCAGTTCAAACATGACACCTCAATGGCATGCAATTCGAATCGTCGCAGCTCGACATGACAGCAATTGGCTCAATTTGGTTTTATCCTTCCAACGCCAATGTTTTCATGGCAGGGGCAACCGCGCCTAAACTTGCTCAGGGCGACCAGCCGAACAACGTCTCGACAATCACGAACACTTGGGCCATCGATTGGATCTCCGGGGCTGCTACAGCCATATATACCACTTGACGGTTGAATAAAGACTGACAGCCATTTTCCAACATAGACAAAAAAGAACAAGACGCTTTGAAACCATCACGGGATACAAAAACAAACCAAAAAACACATACAACGAACTCGGACGAGCGACGCTGCAAGAAACCCCCAGGTATGCGCCAGTACCAGCTACTATTCCCCTTTCGTTCAAAATCATCCAACGGGACGCCACGTTTAAGCGTTTGGCTGACATGGGTGCCGGTGGGATTTTTAGTGTGGAATCGACACGAGCCGCGAGGAGCGATTGATGAGATAAACGCCAGGGACGGACAGGACGGTTCCCAATCTCAGGACGGCAAAGCGTCGTCACAGGAAGCAGGCGCATGAATTCTCAATTGTCCAAGGTAAGGATTTCTCGATTGATTGCTTACGAGTCCTTGCCCCCCTCCCACCCCCCTTCGCCCTGGCCTTCTTCCCGTCAGATCAGGCTCGCCCGGGCGGGAAGGCTTCGAAGCCGAATGATCGGCGGTTGTGGTGGACTGAGGCCAGTCCAATGAGGTTGGGGCATTTGGCTCGTCGAGATCGGTTAAAAACCGAGAATGAAGCAGCAAAAGTCTGGTATGTGAAGTCGGTCTCCTTTTGCTCTTTGCTTATCCCTTCTCCATAAGTGATGAGGAGCCCTGCCCCATCCTGCCCCTCATCGCAACCCCCCCCTCCCTTCTCACGAGCCATGATGATACCCCATGGGTCCTCTTGGAAGGTTACACACCGATATGGAGATGGGTGCAGGCAGACATGGACAGGCAAGGTGCATGGTTTCGGTCAGTCCAAGGCCAATAAAGGGCGCGCTGGAGAGAAACCGGCGTGGGTGCTGCACCAAGACGAATGACAGAAGCCAAGCGGCGGGCTGCAGCACACACTCACAAGCTGGAGCGCCTCGTGCCTCATGCCTCGTGCCTCGTGCCTGTCTCCTCGTCGTCGTCGCAGTCTTCTCACTCGCAGACTCGCAGACTCCGCACCGGCTGGTCCGCTGAGCTAAGCCGGGATGTCATGGACCAGGGGCGGCTGCGGGCCTGGCCAGAGCTTCGCTCCCGACTAAAGTGGTGGCTTCAGGGCGGGCGAGAGCCCGAGTCGGAGTCGAGCAGGCGAGCAAGCAAGCGCTCGTGTCCAAGTCCCGAGACCATGATGTTTGTCGAATTCGCGAAGGGGGGGACGGTTTTGATTTGTCCATGGCTCGCTAACCCGCGATTCGTAGGGCACCTTACTCTGAGGACACCTCGTGGTGACCTTGGCCACGCCCGGGCGAGCAATGGCTGGCGGAGAGAGCGGTGGGCGAGTGATTGGCCAGGCCGATTATTGTCACATCGTCGCGCTCAAATGCCGTTGCACGCTTGCGCATGGCCTCGCTGACTATTACATACTGCCGTTGATACCGGGGCTGACATGCAGTTCGCTCAGCAGGAATTCGACTTATCACCGCCCGAGATGGGCTACATGGACATTGCGTCGCATAGCGAAGAGATGAGGTGAGTTGAGAGTTGTCCATTATCTCCGTCGTCAGGGTGTTGCAGGTACCTACCCATCCAAGCCTCTAGGCGGGCAGGCAAGCACCCAAGCATCGATGGGTGGTGCTGGGTTGTGGCCTGTCGGTTTCGGCCTTTTTTCTTCCTTCTCGTCCCCTTTGATTATCTCTCTCTTTTTTTTTTTTTCCTTTTCAGTTTGTCGGTTTGATGTCACTTCACACGTATATCCGATTTCCCGTTTCGGCCTTCTCGGTGGCTCCCATGTTACGTGGTGTTTGTTCTTGCATCCGCGTGCTGCGTACGAGGTACGGGGTAGTTACGGCGTGCTGCGTGTGTGCTGCGAGCTGCGAGCTGCAAGCTGCGGGCTCTCTTGTGCCGCGTGGAGAAGGCAAGGACGGATTCACCCATGGATGATGATGACGGATGGCATGGCATGCCGTCCGGTCGATACGCAGACGAGGAGGCAGTCGGGCCCATGTCCATGCCCTGGACGAGCGAGTACCTTGCTGCTGCTAGTCTCGTTCAGAGTCTCTCTCATTGTTCATTGTGCGAATATTGCGTACTCGGGAGGGAACTTGCAAGCCGCAGCGACAAGAAACGTGCCAGAGTGGAAACGGCGGCAGCCTCGTCCGAAGACTTTTTTTGTTTTTAACGACGGCTAAGGGCGTGTTCTCTCCCCCTTTGCTCCCTTCTTTTGGCCCTCTTCTCTCTTTATCGTCCCCCTTCTCCCCCCCTGTCCCCTTTTTTTTTCGGCTGGGTGAAAATTCGATTCACATTTCACACATTTCGAAAATTGGCCCTACTTCTGCGGGCAGCCCGTTTGGAACCAACAAGGCAAACCAACGGGCAGGAATTGGCAACGTTAGCCCCAAGTCTCCAGATTTCTCTCGAGGCCACCTCCACCAGCCCACGTCTGAATATCCACCGGCGGTGTTGCAAGTGTATCCGTACGGACAGAGCGATCAGGGCATTTCTGTTCCTTCTGTTTATCCCTTTGGATATCTGGTGTCCATCTCAGCTGCTTGCTGGTAGTGGCGTTCCCTGTGTCGGGTTAGCCTCCCCGCGCTGCACACAAGAGTCTCTCGGGCCGCCTCATTGGTCCGGGAAGCCACCAAGCACCAGGCACTGACTTTGTTTTTCACCTCGTCCCTTTGTGTCGTCCCTCTCTCTCATCCCACCACGGGCATAATTCATTCCTCCACTGTCACCACCAGCACCACCACCACCACCTTGCTTTCTTTCTGCTGCTGCTCTGCCGCTGCTCGCTGTTCCTCCGCCACCACCAACCACCACCAACCACTACAACTTCAGTTCCCACCTATTTACTACAAATACGTACCACCACCACCACTCCCAACCCCCATCCATCATCCGCACCTCCTCCTCCTCTGCATCCACACCCGGTCCCCACGCCCGCCGAAGCGCGAGACGCAGCCCAGACGGGATCCCAAAAGGACCCCCCAGCCCAGCCCGAAGCCCCAGAGCCTCGCGTTTGCGGCCGCCGTCAACCCCGATCCTTCACTCTCCGTCCGGCACGCCGCTCGCTCTCTCTTTCCCTCCCCCTCTCCCTCTCGTTCGCCCTCTCTCTCTGCCCGGTCACTCACTCGCTGTCTCTGCGTGCGTTGCTGGGGTGGCTTGGCTTGCGCAAGGCGATGGGGAGCTGCTTCGACGCCGGGGGTGCCGTTTGGGAATTCGTACCGTCCAGGTCCCTCTGCACGCTTCCCAGCTTCTTCCCGCTCACCCTCTCCCTCTCCCATCACTGCCGCGAGCTGCTACACCCTTCGTAGCCTCTCGAAACCGTGTCGGTCGGCCCTGTCCAACGCCAGTGGCGGCAGTATCACCTGCAACCTGTCACACCTGAACACCGGGGAATGGCAGTACAGCGTCTTCTTGTGGTCGCTTTCTATTCGATTGCCCGCTTTCCTTCGCTACCTACCGCAGCTGCCACCTACCTACCTCTCACCCTCTGTCTGGCCTGAGGCCGTTCCGCTGCTGATGAGGCCCTACTAGATATCCCCAAGAGACCAACACCACCTCTCTGGCTATAGAGCCTGCTCAATCCTCGTCACTCTTAAGCCTCTTCCATCCGCCGATTATCAGCTCCACAACACCGTATCCCCAGGACGCTGCTGGTGGCGCCTTCTATCAACCTCATCCCACCCCTCAGATCTTTGGAGGGCTAGAAGTCCGCTCTCGTCTTGGCTCAAAGTACGTCCCTCCCTGTACCTTTTGCCTTGTTTATTTTTTTTCTCTTTCACTTTTGCATCCGAGTGCATTATCATTCTCACTCATCATTTCCTTATTTCTCTGCCTCGCCGTCCGTTTCCCCATGTCCTCTTCTTTTTCCTTTTTTCCCCTGTTTCCTTTCCCTTTCCCTACCTTACCTGCTACCTCGCTCTCTCCCTGCCCCTCGAACCCCCCACCCCATTCTTCAATACCAACTGTTGTTGCTACTACTACTACTACTGCTACTACTACTTCTACTACTATTATTACCTCCCTCGCGCCCATCGCCGTCTCCTCCCCCTCAACTCGACGCTTGCTTCTTCATCCCATTTCCCGCTCACCACCACAAGCCCAAGCGCGCGCTTCCCCCACGCCGTCGCCCACTAGACCCCTCAGTAGTGGGATGAGGCTGCATCACCATGACAGTCCTCGCAAAGAGAGAACCGCCGCTTCCTCTCAGATTGAATCTGACAAAGGCCCGCAGCAGCAGCAGCAGCAACTCTTCTGCGGCAATGGCGCATCCACACCCACACCCTCATCGCACTACGGCCCTCCCTCACCCGGCCTCGCAGATCAGCACCCGTGAACAGTACACGCCGGCGACGCCCTCGTTCAGAAGGGCCTCGGAGCATCCTTCGCGGTCCCCCTCGTTCAACGGGACAAGTCTCCGCCGCAATCCAGTATCGCCCACGCCAAGCCCCATACAGGCCTTTTCCAGCGCCAGCACCAGCATGGGCTCTTCCCAGTTCAACAACAGGGGCACCGGCGCCCACACCATTCCTCCCTTGATGGCCATCAACATGTTCGGTTCCCTCCAGTATCAGGACGGCGCCTCCACCCCGGCCAAGGTCGACATCAACGGAACCATCGACAAGGGCTTCTTCCTCTCCGACAACGAGTGGACCTGCTACCGGAGGAACTACTTCTCGTGCGGCTGCTCCTTCTCGCTGAGCCCATACATGCCCGGCATGGCCATCCAGTTCACCGCGACGGACGGCAAGGTCTTCTCCGTCTACGGCTTCGCCGTGTCCATCTCGGCCGTGGTCTCGGACAACGAATCGCACAGCATCGAGCTCGTCCAGCACACCCCGAAGAGAGACAAGGGCCCCATCATCAATCCCGAAAAGGTTCGGCTCGGAGTCAAGCCGCCGCAGCCTCACGGCCACCACCTGGACATGTTCCCCAACTCGGTGGGCGGTCGCTACGCGGACAACTTCGGCCCGCAGCCCGGTTCGCAGTCGCACCCGACAGAGCACACGTTTGAGCGGATCCAGTTCAAGCAGGCGACGCAGAACAACGGTAAGAGAAGGGCCGCCCAGCAATACTATCAGCTGGTGGTTGAGCTCTGGGGCGACGCCGGCCCCATGAGCGACGGGCAGACTCACTTTGTCAAGATTGCGACGCGAAAGTCTGCCAAGATGATTGTTCGCGGCCGGTCGCCCGGGCACTACCAGAACGACCGACGAGGAAGCCAGAGCAGCGGACCCGGCGGTCATCCCGGCAACATGAGCACCTACGTGGCGGGAGGGCCGATGAACGACTTCCCGTCGGGTGCCATGATGGGAGGGCCGTCCTTTGCCAACTCGGGCTTCGACGGGCGCGGCGGTGTCTACAATGTGCGTCCCCACGAGATCCCGCACGAGACCATCATGTCGACGACGGAGTCGAAGGCAATTGACACGGCAAAGGACTACCAATACTACCCGGGGCCCCTGTACGAAGGCGACCGCATCGACCTCTTCAGCCCGCGAACCGAGGGCGAAGCGCCGAGCGTGCCTCACATGGCGGCCGGAGCCGGAGCGGTCGAGGTGAACGGCAAGGTCAAGCACGAGTACGACGGCGCCACGCTGCCCAGCATCTTCCACCCGCCGCCTCCCGTCCTGGAGCGGCGTCCGGGACCCTTCGAGGGCAAGCCGACCAGCCAGAACTACTATCCCACCATGGCGTCGGCGTCGGGGGTGAACATGACCATTTCTTAGACAGCAGTCCTCTGTCGAGGGGACTCTTCAGCACGAAGTGAACGGCCGAACTCGAGCGAGGCGAATGGTAAAAATGACATTTGGGTTTTTTGATTTGTGTGTTTTTGATTGATTTCTTTTTCCTACCCGAGAAAAACAAAAGGGAGAAAATGGACGAGGGACACGGACAACGGGCATGGACAATGGGGTTAAGGGCTTGATTTTTAAGGGATTTTTTTCGTTTGACAAGGTAGCGCCGCAGCGAACACGGAAGCGCAAAAAATCTACTACCGACGACGCATTCGAGGTGACTCGTGGCGTATTGCCATGGAGTAACAAGGCACAGCAAAGGCGGCCCATCTCCGTTGGTGTACGACGACACCCAAGGGTCAGGAGTATGGAGGACGGAGCACGGGGGGTCTCTGATTGGTTTCTTGTGGTCTCTGGCTGGACTGGACTGGACTGAGGTCGGGGACGCAAAATCGAAGACGGCAGGAAAATGTACGAGGTGAGAAGGGGAGGAGGAGGAGGAGGAGGAGAAGGAGGAGTGGTGAGAAACAAGGCTCGATGGATGGATGGTGGTGATGGTTGCGGAGGAAGGGACACACGCCCAGGTTGCATTTCATTTTCCCTCTTCTCGCACCATACTTATTTGCCTGTGTTTTCGTTTCTATTTAGTGGTGGAAAGGGTGCAGGCAACGGCCGGTAGAGAGGATTGCAACACATGGACAGGTTTCCAGAGTGTAATTGGGGTAGTGGTGGTTTGATGCGATGGAGATGGCGATGGATTTCTTGCTCCCCCTCTCGCTCTCTGCCCCCGTCTTTTTCTCGACTTTCTTTGATTTCTTCCTTTTTTTACTATTACATTTGTGATTTAATCGATGACTTGTTTGACCTGGGCAAAAAAAAAAAGGACCCCAAGAAAAAAAGTGAGTGCCAGTGGAGGAGAATGCATTGCCAGGGTCTTTTGTTTTGATGTGAGTGATGTGAGGAGGCTCTTCGTGGATGGCCTCAAAAAAAAAAAAAAAAAAAAAATTGGTGGCGGGGTTTTTTTGT
>JAMQMW010002846.1:523-21308 GCA_024115155.1 Thelonectria blattea
CCTCTCCACTGCGGCACGCGAACCCTAGGACCAAGCAAGCAAGCAAACAAACGAAAAGAAAGAAAATTAACGTCGGCCCGTCCTTCTTGGGAAAAGGGTGAAGACGGACATGATGAAGGAACGGTTGACGGCAATATAACAAGAAACCAGCCCGCGTCCCGCCGGTCCTCGCCTGCGATGGACACATATGGGATAGATACGGGACAGAGCTCAAGCCTCTTGCGGATCCGGCCGGCCTAGGGGGGGGGGGAAGGGCAGTGAGAGGAGTGAGGAGGAGTGAGGAGGAGTGAGAGACGGAGAGAACAAAAGAGAAGAAGCGTGAAACCGGACATGGGCATGGGCGGTAATTGAGGTCGGCGCTAGCGGCCGTTTGACGTGCCCGAATTCGTCAGGGCGGTAAGCTGACTTTGGACTTGGGAACCATTTTGCATCCCTGGCTGACGGACGGGAAGGGGTGGCGGAATCAAATCTTTCTTCATCAACAACACGCTTGTTGTTGAACTGCCATGTGGAGAAGAATAGCGGGCGCTTTCTTCTTCAGCTGGCAACTGATCAATGTCGAAAAAGGGGAGCGTTTGCGAGCGAGAGAGGGCCGACGGCTCCTCCCAAGTTCCAACAAAATGTCACCCAGCTCCTCCCGTTTTATACCTTTCCCGTCGCAAGTAGACAGGACGGGGAGGACATCCGGCACCTGCTCCATCCTCATATCAGCAGACAGACAGACAGACAAACAGACAGGCAGGCAGACAGGCAGGCGGCTGGGAAACTTCCCAGTACGGTAATTAGCCCCCTCCAAGAAGAAGTCGTACATACGAAGAGAGGCACTGCCGGAAATTACCAGGCCATGTCGAGTAATTGGGCCAACCCTCAGTGGCCCCGTCCGGCGTCCACGACGGCCGCCACCATTGACAGCGGCTTCTCCTCCCCTGAGCGTCCCGTGGCGAAGAGGTTCAATTACCCCTCGTGTGAACGGGGCTTTCTCAACGGCTGTTACAGCCTCGAGCGTCGATCACTACGCGATGGAGTGCCTTAAATCTCGGAGCTCGTGGGTTCTCGGGTGATTCCCAGATGAGCTGGGGAATGCTAGCAGGGGTCGTGCTGATCTGGATCGGCCAACGACGATGCCATGCGAGAGACTTGTCATCGATAGACAGAGAACATGCCTCCGCTGACCATCGAGCCAGCAGCCTCTCTCCCAGTCCCGCCGACGTGGTCATCATCACCATTGCAGGCAACCCGCATTCCCGGTACATACAGGGTAGGGTAGCCTGCTTGGCTGTGCACGTAGCACATGTGTTTGTTGCACACGTCCTCGGCCGTGTACTTTGCTTCCGAGCATGAGGCAACCCCAATGAGCTTGTCACTGAACCAGGGCTGCATTTCGGTAAGCCGCCATCACCTCGTATCCAGATTTGGACAGCGGTCACAGCCTTTGGAGATGCGTCTCGTTCCGCAACATGCCTGCGATAAGGTTGACTGCTCTAGCCTCGACCACTTCAGCCTCCCGAGGCCGTCCTTGTTTTCTGCAATGTTGGGGGTGCGGCTGGAGTAACACCGGCATCTCCTCGACGGCATGTGGTATTTTCGTCACGGGAGCCTGCATCCAATATTCGGTAGGTATACGGATACCCTATATCGGATGGCCGACGAGGAAGCTCTGCCGCGACGGGCCCAAGACACACCGAGTCGCTTGGCGACTAGCCTCGGCGAGCTTTGAAACTCGACAGACTGTGGCGTAAAACCTCGCGTTAGGCTGAGTGAGGGCAATTCCGCCCTTCGCCCTTACCGACGGTTTGGTGGGATTTAAAACGAGGCGTGCCCCAACATGGACAAAATGAACTTCGAGTCTAGACCCGCACCAAGATCGGAAGAGTTAGATGCAGCATCGACAAGGGTACCACCGGTTTGGGCCGACCACGAGGGCTCGTCGCTAAGGCTAGTTGCCGATCTATCGCTTTGGACGGCCGCCAACCAAGGCACAGCAGGCGGGCTGGCGGAGAGCCTTCGTGAAATCGTACGTCTTTTAGAGGGTCCGCGGCTCCCGAGCCAAGTCGTCATTTGGTTCTTTCCCTCCTCTTTGGCGAGTCCGCGAGGCTCTTCATCATCGGTCCCGGTCGATTGCCCATGGCTAGCGCCAAGGCCAGGAAACTTCCGAGATGGGCGATCGATCAAGGCCAAGGTGGAAATGAATCTGGGGCTCGAAAAGGGCATCAAGATGCGGGTGGGCGCGAGAACTGCCCGTCGTCGTCGTCTTCTTCGTCGTCGTCGTCTTCGTCGTCGTCACAAATCCGTTGCTGGGCTCACCGCTCCGTAGACCGATGATCGGTGTCA
The DNA here is from genome assembly GCA_024115155.1 of Thelonectria blattea. NCBI lineage: Eukaryota > Fungi > Ascomycota > Sordariomycetes > Hypocreales > Nectriaceae > Thelonectria > Thelonectria blattea. Next base: position 2,855 of record JAMQMW010002846.1, read on the forward strand.
GCGTCAGTCAGCGTTAGAAGGTTGATGGTTGCCCGTCTCGCGCGTAGCACCATGCAGCACAGCAGAGCCAAGCAGACCTTGTCCTTGCTCGAAAATGGCAGCGAGCCAGAAGATGGGACGGGAGTCGAGCGGGGGCATGTGTGGCGAAGACGTATGGATTGGCCAGCCACAGGGCCGAGGCTCGCCGTTGAGTTGAATTAATCGAGTGGGTTTGGGACTTGGTTGGCCTCGTTGGCCGCGATTGCTGACACTAAGTGCAGCGCGTCCCAATCGGACGGAGACTTGCAAAAAAGCAAAAAGAGACAGAGGTGTGAGAGGTGTGGGAGCTGCTGAGGCGAGGTGGAGGACGTCCGGCTCGAAGGTCGTGTCGTTTTCTTGGTACAAAAGGCACCGGATATCCGAGGTCGACGGAGATGATGGGCATGGGCATCACATCCTCGGAGACGTCCAGACGGGTGACGCAGCGGACGGCCGTGTTGAACGCCCGGAGGCGGTATTCGGAGAGGAGCAGCGAAATGGCGGAAGAGCAGCCAGCTGAAAGTGGAAACTCAACCAGCTCCTGGTCCTGGCCGAATAGGTAAGCTGTCCTGCAGAGAGGGCCGAATGGCCGAAGATTCGCAGAGCTTCTTCGCAAGGGCGGAGCGGAGCATGTCGGGCCCGGCGAGTCTCTCGAGGCTGAGAGAGGCGGGCTGCAGGGAACGAGCAAGGGAGATTGACATGGAGACTTTCAAAGTCGAGCAGCTGTCATCCGCGCTTGATGGGTTCATCCCATGGCAAACTCCATGGGCGTTGGGTTGGAGGGGTGGAAGCATGTTTCAGATGTCCCAATTTCGACATGGGTCTGATTCTTCTTGCTTCCTGATTCACTGCTTCAGCCCATCAGCCCCAAAGCCTTGTCAAGTGCCTTGCAAGGGTTCTTTCCCACGTTATACCGCTTCAGTCACAAAAGGTACGTACCTGCCCACAACAACCGTTTCTTAACCTCCATGCCCGCTCGCTGTCCGACTGCCTCGAGGTTCCAGACTCCATTCCAAGATGGACCGAAGATGAACTAAGGCAGCTTGGATTCGCCCTGCAATCGCAATCCCCCGCCAAAAACCACGAAGTGCAAATGAGTGCGAATGCTTCATCATTCCCCATGGTCACCTGCACCTGCCCGCACCCCTCCCTCCATTGACATCCCGTGTCCGTCGGGGGAAGGAGCTACCGCTAAGGCATAGCTGCTTGAGAGGTCGTAATCGGCAAGTGTTGATGCATCTCCCTGCTCGCCCTGATTGGCCGTGCCGCTGAATTGGCTCTGGCGGACTGGGTCGACTGTGGCTGCCCCTTGATGCAAATGGTGGCTATCGTCTGTCATTGGCCGTTTGTTGCTGTTCTTCTGTGGAGAAGCTATGCTCCTTCGCCACCGCCGTCTCAACCTCAGCCCGCGTCGGTTAAGGTATTCGTATATTTCCTCCAACGACAGCGCCGGCATTTGTTGACCGTCGTTGATGGCCCGGAGAGTCGCATGATAGCCTCACAAGACTCGCAGGCTACCCCAATGCTCCCTCCCTTTCCAACCCGGTCGCCTCTTCTCGAGTCTGTGTCGACGAAGCCTCCTCCGACTGCAATGTCTGGCCGGCAGCGTCGCGGTTAGGGAAAAGAAGCGTCTTGGGAAGACATCGTACCTGAACCATGGTTGGCCAAGGTGTGCTTATCGAGCCCACCGAACAAGCATGCGCTCGGGTACCCGCAACGGTTTCTTGTCAAGCAGGACAGGGCATCCCAGGTTGAGGCTATTGCACTCACGGCACAGTCATCCCGTGCTTGTTAAACCCGAGACCGAGACTCGAACAATGGAACTATTGGTAGCGTACGGAGTGCTGGATAATAACTGCCTGCATTCGAATATTGCTTGCAGCTGTAGCGATCGCCTTCGTTTCGGCCTGCTTACTGGACCATGTACGGATAAGTTACCTCCATATGCGACTATAAAGGGTTGAAAACAGGGGAAACCCAACCTTGCATCGTGCTGGTTACCGAGTTGGGCGCTTGCATCGTTCGAGCAAAGCCTGCGCCCGCTACCAAGGATCGTGACTGAAGTATAATACTGCGAGGCATGTCATCTTGGTCAGAGTGTCTTGGGGTCTGACTACGAATACATCCTGCCCTGTGCGAGAAATGTCATGGAACGAATTGCTTGTTGTAAGCCATTGTCAGCCCCTGCAGCATAGCTAGCCATGCTGACTGGATTCTCCTCGCATACACGTACCTTTGAGGACCAATTTTGGTTTGTCGTAAGTCGATTCCTACTTACTAATGTATGAGACCTTCGCATCCCTCAAAGGCAGACGGTTCGGAGGGCTGTCCTGTCTGCTTAGTCTTGAGGGGAAATCTGCTTTCGACTAGGGCATCAACCTGTGTCTTGCATCTGGATTTGCTAGCCAATGTTGAGTTACGAGCACGCTGCCGCACGAAGCTCTGAGCGATAGGCAGCCATCGCTTCGTGCCGAGTTGGCTGAGATGCATTTCAACCACCGCCCTAATTGCGTCCAAATATGTACGAGATCGTCATGATGAGGCCTGGGCGTCCCGCCCCAAAGGTTGATATCTTGAAGGCTGGTTCGTTGGCAGTGCTGTGCGAAAGACTCTGTGTCGGCGCCTCTTGTCTGAGGGACGGGTCGGGGAGCTCGGCAAGAACCAAGAACTAGATGAGGCGAAAGCCTATTCGGGGCATAACTATGCTGTCGAGTGGTCCTGGCGCTGTGTGACAACCCGTGAGCGGGACATCGGGTGAGAAACTGTTCTGCAGAAGGACAAAAGGATCTTGGGAACGGCGTTGCAGGTCTGATCAGCAGAGGTTACCATTGCGTTACGAGCCAGATCAGGTAAATCGGGGTAGGGCTAAGACATCTGTCCCTCCCGCCTGGTTTTCTCCGGAACGATCGTATCCATCCGCACCTGTGTCTGAGTCTGTGCCTGTGCTTGTCTTGGATCAACCTTGAAGGGCCAATTCGTCGCCAATTTTGGGTTGAAACCCCGGGGAGTGATTCCACCCACGGTCCACAGTCCTTGCAGATGGTCAAACACGGCCGTGAGCCACTAATACCGTGCCTCACCCTCAACATGGACGCTCTGGGAAGGTCGGTCTTTGTTCGACAGAACATGGCTGGGGATCCAGGTCACGACGGCAAAAGCAGAAAAAGAGTCGATCAATTAACGGCATCTTGCCGAATCAAGCCACAGACAGCCGCGCCTCCACCTCGAGTCTCGTCGTAGTCGAGACTACCTTGGCGCCTCCCGAAAGCTCAACGGTCCAAGGAGGCACGGGAGCCATTTCGGCGGGAGAGAGGTAGACCTAGAAAGGCGTGGTCGGTGGGGTTGTGAGTGGAGTGTCAACGCTTTGGTTCATCCTGCCCAATGATGACGATGACGACGACTCCTCTGATGAAGGACCAGGAAGAGGGGAGGTCGGAGAATCGAGGCCTTGAGAAGGCTTCCTCCGTCGAGGAACTGTTGCAAGGGTGAAGGACCCTGGCGAGTTTCGCGAGGCTCGTCCAGAACTGCTCATCCATTCGTGAGAGAAGCGAGAGAACGAGCGAATAGAGAGACAAAGAAAGGAGGAGGAGGAGGGCCAACAGAAAAAGAAAGGCAAACAAGAGTTGGAAGGATCGGACACGCCAAGTGACGGTAAGAGGCGCAAAAGGTTTCGGTCATCTCCTACCATCCATGTCCACCCGTTTCTGGTAGATGGACGGTGTTGTTGTTGTGGCGTGGAGCCCGACAACAACAACAGGGGCAGCATGGGGCGCCATTATCCATGTCCTATTCATGATCCATCTCTTGTGAGGTGAGGCAGGCGCGTGGCCACGGTGGCGTCGACGGGGTCCATCTGGTTCAATTGCTGTCGAAATTGGTGTCTGGGTTCCCTGGGCTGGGGCTTGTTCGAGTCGCTTCAACCGCCAAAAGCTTACATCCATTTGGTGTTAGCGCGCGAGGGAAAGGCTCTTCGGGATGCACTTTTAGTCAAGCCGGTCAGTGGTTGAGCACCTGCAGGGACAAATCCAAACTTGGGCAAAGGCCTGCGGTAGTATGCAGCTGAACTGGAGGAGAGTGACCTGCATTGCTGCTGAGCTATCGACAATGACGAGGAATGATGTTGCCGATGGACTCTCGGGCATATCCGCTTCGGTCAAGACGGGGGAGCTGTTGTCTTCTTCCAACAAAGCCAAGCTCGTTGTAGGATTCGTATAGGTAGGCTCGTCCTCGGAGGTCAGGGGTCTTGATCCAAGCTGTGGGCTTGAGTGTTCATGACGAACAGTGGTGGAATCGCGTGTTGTCTCTTCTGAACGGTTGGAGAGACCAAACCGGGTCGTTGGTAGTGGACGTGTTGGTGAATTGGTGTGTTGGGTAGGCAGGTGCGAAGAAGTGAGCGCCTGGCAGTGTTGGGGGCGTGTGCGCTGCAGGCAGGAGCAATCAATGCAAAGCCAACAACAGAGAAGGTGCAGAGCAAAAGTTCGGATACAGTACGGGATGGGAAGGAAGGAGAAGGAAAGAAGGAAAGAAGCACGGGGTTCGCACGGATGGAGACCCGCGAAGGGAAGTAAAGCCACACATTATGAATTATCATCATTATCACCACCATCACAACCACGACCTCATCGTCTAATCCACACCACCAACACCAGCACAGCACCGGCCTTTACCAGCCTTTACCATTGAAGCTTTACGGAGTATCCGTACAATGCCGACCCAAAGATTCGATCTCTTGCTCCCAATGCAACCCCCCTCCTCTGCTCTCATCAAGACAGCCTCCACAACGAGCTTAACGCGCCAGGAAGACGGGCTCAGACAATAACGCACGTTGTGGGCGGTTCTTGAGATCCACGCCCACTTCCCGCGCGGCGATTAACCACATCCCTGGCTGCGAGGCCGGCCCTTGTCTTGCATGGACCATCCCATTGACGATTAACCATTGGCATTGACCACTGGCCATTGACCACTGACTACCAAGTTGGGAAGAGAAGGGGACCCAAGCGGGTTCCAAAATATATGGCACACCAAGGGGCGAGGGATCGAAGTACGGACAGAATAGCTCGTTCACTAACTGTGAAGATCGACACCCAAACCGCTCTGATATTTATGTCAGCCCCCTTCCGTGTGCCATTTATTTTGGAATCCGCTTGGGACCTTTGTCACTTTGAGCACTCGTCCTCCTTCGTTCGGGTATCCCAGTCTTGGTACGAACAGTCTTCAATTCCGACTTCTCGCTGACCCCGGACCGCTCCAGTGATCGTGCGCACCTTGCAGGTCAAGAGGATCGACTCACTAGCCGCCTTCTGCTGCATTCGAGAAGAGAAAAAGAAAAACCCCAAACAAGCCAGGGCAGGGTGAATACGAGCCGCGAGAGGGACTCGAGCCAGTCCAGTGCAACTGCGATTCTGGTTCTGGAAGGGCATCCATCATGATGCCATCACCCACACCGTTTCGAGAACAAACCCCGGCCTTTGTCACGATGACGGGGATAGAGCACACTCGGCCGCCCACCACCGTGACCACCCCGAGAACGCCATTGACGACGGCTTTGATCGAATCACGATCTGGCGAATCTGCCGGTCATAGAAATCTGTTGCCGATGAACACAGTTCAGGCGGACGGCCCGGGTGCGCCAACCACTCGCAGACATCGGCTTGATGCGTGTGCCAACGCGTTAGTCCATCTTTTCAGCTCGTTCCCAGCCAAATTGGGCTTCCAGCTCGCTGCGAGAAGATGTTGTTTTGGAGAGCCAACGGATATACACGTTTAAAATTGTCGAACACACCCCTCCCCCCCCTTGCTCGTGCCGGCCCCTCCACTGTCCCCCGTCCCTTGTTGGCTACTTTCTGACACACACCTCGCTCTGCTTCTTTTTCAGCCACTCTCTCCAAGCAGCTCTTTAGATTCTAGGGTCATCACTAACGACCGCCACAGATGCACCCTTCCCCCCGGTCTCAGTCCCCAGGCCCCAGGCCCCCGTCCTGCTGGCGTCTTCTCGACACTCTCCTCCTCTCTCGCACAAACAAGCACCTGGCAGTAGTGGCTGTAGGGGCCGTGGCCCAATCTGTCAATCTCTTCTGATACACGCTTCTCTTTCAGCACCCTAGTAAAATCACCCAGGCACACTCGCTTCTCCACACTGGCACGATTTCCGCACCGGGGCCTTGTCTGAATCTTCATCGGCCTGGCGAGCTTGCACCCTTTCCAGCCTGGTCCCGGGCGTCTGGTCTCTGTCTCTGACCGGGTGGCGGCCCTTGATCTTCGTTGTGCCCTTGTTGTTGTTCGCTCCCCGTTCGTCCCAACCCCAGCCTCTCATCTTTGCATTGCCTGGGATTCTATCTATTTCGTTCCTGCTCATCTCTGTTCCCATTGTTGCCCACCTCGTCGGACAGTTTCTGGGTCCCATCACTCTCAGCCCTTGTCTGCCGTGAGCTCTCCTGGTCCGGATCCTTTGTCCTTGGCTCCCTCGTCCCTCTTTGGTGGTCCCCCGGCCCCCGGGCCCTGGCGTTGGTCTTGGCTGGCACGCTGTACTTGCCCAGGACCTAGCAAGATCCGAGTAGAAACGACGTCTCGGCGGCCGGCTCCCTTGACGATGCATGTGGGTGTCTGCGTGGGCGTCTGCGAGTGAGTGCGTGCACTCCATACTTGTGCTGATCCTTCTCAGCTTTCCTCCCCTTCCCAGTCCTTCTTCCCCTTCCCACCTCTCCTTCCCACCTCTTTTGCCGCATATACTCCAAACGGACCTGCTTGATTCCTCCTCCACCTCGGCCTCCTCATTCGTCGGCCCGTTGCTGTTAGTCGTTCTGTTGTGTTGGCGTCGGCAAGCATCCCCCCGCCTTGGACCGCAACCCCGACCCTGCGATCCGTTGTTGTCCTTGGAAACCAGAGGGCAAAAGGCAAAGAGAAAGGGAGGGCAAAAGGCAGCAGCAGAAACGGGACAGTGTCTGAGGACAGGGTCCGCCACCAGTGTGCTTCAGGCCCCTTCCCCTTGGACCCTTCTGGGCCAGGCCACTTCGGCAAAGGCCTTATATACAGGTCGGGCGGTACCTGCGTTGGGGGTGGAGGGTGCCTTGAGTGTCTGGATCTACACCACTGATCCGAAGGCGTGAGGGTGCGTGAGGTGCTAGGCCTAAAGGTGTGCGTGCCACTTGGTTCCTGCCACCAACCTCTCTTGGGGAGCCAGCAAAGTCTGCCGCAGCTTCTGCCACAGCTTCTGCCACAGCTCTGCTCTCTCTCTCTCGCCTCGCCCTGCTGTATTCGTCCTTTCCTCCCTCCTCCGGCCACCGCCGCCGCCGTTCGCCTCGTGTGGCTTCGCCCTTTCCTCTTCCTCCTCCTACTCTCTCTCATGACCCCGTGCCATGTGGCAGAGGCATCCATGAAATGAGCTTGGCCTTGTCAACTGGTTCCATCTGCCCCGCCCGTCTCGACCGCCACAACAACTCTGGAGCTGGCCCGTCACATCCAGCTTGCATCCAGTCGTCTTATAAGTTACAAAGCTTGCATCCGCATCCACCTCGTATGCCATCCTCTTCCCTTACCTCTGAACCCGCTTGTTTCCCGTCCCTTGTTTCGTTTCTTTCGTTTCTTTCTTTTCGCTCCTTCTTCCCCCGACTCTTCCTTCTCCGTCCTGTCTTGACCTGTCCCTTACCTTATATATTCATATCAAACCCTCATCTGCCTCTGTTCTCCTGTATACCTTATCCATTCCCATGATCCGTGGTTGGACTCGTTGGAACCCGTTTGCTACCTGTGCAGAGTCAGCCTGGAGCGCCTCCTGCCCCTCCACACACACACAAGACGCCCACGCACCAAAAGCCGCCCTGGCAACTTCCCCTCCCCATTGCAAAACAACATACCTTGCTCTTCACCACTCAAAATAAAGAATAATTCCCGCTCGCCACTGCCACTCATGCCCTCGCTGGTGTAGCCCTCGCAGCTGCCACACAACGATGCTCACCGTCAAGCAGCCACCAACCTACGGCTATAAGTCCGTCCATGACCTGCCGACTCCGCCTTCGACTTCTCGATCATCCCCCCCCTTGACCGCCAAAGAGGCCATCCAAAAGTCACTACCGCGTAGCTATCGGAGCCACAGCCCGCAAGCTCAGGCACCAGCTCCGCCCATGTCGGCACCTCATCGTGGCCTGCCTCCGCCGGCGGCCATGACTCTTCCTCCTCAGCAGCCTCCTCCTCCTCCGGGCAGCGGTGTTCCCCCGCCGCAGCACCACGTGCCACCACCGCATCCTCCGCCGCCTCCTTCACTGGGCCCCAGTCAACAGCAGAGACCCGGAGACGCCTGGAGCCAACAGCTCCCGCCTCCTCCCCAGCAATGGCAGGGGTCCGAGGAGCCCATGAGGCATTGGCTCCAGGCCAGGACGGAAGAGGACAAGAGAAGACAGGAGGAGGAGCGTACGCGGCAAGAGTCGTTGCGGTTGGAGCAGCGCAAGCTCGAGATGGAGATGCTGCGGACGCTGTTGTCGAGCGGCATTCCCCCGGCAATGGTCCCTCTGGTCTTTACCGGCATGAGCGGCGGAAACGCGCTGGCACCAGGCGTGTTGGAGTGGGCGCAGCAGTTTCTGCCTCCCTCTCACCAGCGGGCCATCATGGCTCCCCAAGGAGTGGCGCCTCAGGAACACCATCGAGAAGGGCCACCAGCCGCACCGACTCAATGGGGTGGATGGACGTTCCAACCGGGAGCACCTCCTCCAGCGGGATACGGGCATCCGGCATCACCCTCGAGGCCCAGGGGCCAGACGGTGGGCGCGGCGGGAGGACGGCCGTTGATCAACCTCCCGAGCCTCAACACCAACGTGGCGCCTCCCGGAGCCCCTGGCGTCAACCCTGCAGCAATGGCACCGCACCCGCATCTGCAGTTGCAGCAGCAACAGCAGCAGCAGCATGCTCAACCGGCGATGCAGCAGGAGCCCCAAGCCAGCCCTTCCATCTACTTCCACCACTGGCAGCCACCGACGACACAGGCCGGCGGCGGCTCGAACCGACCGGGAAGCCCTTCGGGTTCGTCCAAGACCAAGAGAAAGCGAGATTCTCTGTAGGCTAACGTGGCACTGTGGTGATAGGGGAGACTCCTCGAAAACGCAAGGCGACGGGGCAGCATCAACCCGCTCCATCTCCCCCTCGAAGCGAGTTCCGAACCCGATCGCCGCCGGCTTATCCCTCTTCAAGCAACCTGTCGATCCCACCGAGTCAACGCGGACGCCACAGACACACGCGTCAGCAGAGCGACCTGTCGCCGTTTCGATCTCCCGGCCTCGGGCGAGCCCGTAGAGAGAGCTTCGGGGGGTCGTTGAGTTACATGTCGCCGATACGGGTTCAAAGACCGGGAGCGGAAGAACAGGGTGGACTCAGATCCGGGTCGGCTTCGGGCAGCGCGTCTCGACCGGTGACAGGCGAACGAAGCGAAGCTCAGGGGCCGTCGGTGTCGTCGATGCTGTCGGAGGACCCCCAACCGTCATCGAGGGGAGACGAGGGGAGACGACCCCAATCGACGCCTCCTGCAGGTTCTCTGGGTCAGGCACGCATCGACTTTGAAAGGACGCCGTCTTCGTCGCGTGACGATGCAAGGGAGCCCGGGCGCGTCTAGCAGTCGCAACTTCCTTTTCACAACTGGACGAACATTTGATTGACACTTGGGCCCCACGCGCTACGCGTGTTTAATTTGCGAACGAATACGGGAGCACACTTGATCAAAACTTGTCGACAATTCCTCGAACCAAGTGGTGAGGGGTTTCGATGACTTGGGGGATGGACATTCTATTCTCACTGCTTTTTTCTTGTATTTTCCTATTTTCCAGTTGGCCTCTTTCACACAAGGTTAGAGACGGCGGACCGTAGGCGCATATTTTTTGGCATCGTGATTTTAATCAGAGGAGACGAGGGGGGATGGGGGGGATGGGGGGTCGGTTTAGAACGGGGTCAGTTGAGAAAGGAAGGGAATCCTTTTCTCCTTACACACATTACTACGGCTAGTACTTAGTATCTTTATCTGCAGGAGGGGGGAGTTTTTTAAAGGGTTGGAAACATGGCTCCGGCTGAAGGAAATTATGGCATCAAGGGCATCGTGGGAACAAAAGGGAGAGTCGGGCTTCGGGGGCCTTACGGGACTGTGATAGAGATTGCCTGCAGGGAAAAAAAGCTGGGTTTTAGCTGGGAAGCCCTGGGCAGGCCAAAAAAAGGTTTCACAACACACTTTATATACTATTTCAAGGACATGTTAATGACTAGCTATGTATGTGCTAAGAGGTGTCGAGATGGTTCAAGCCTAGACGTGATGGAGAAGCAAGTTGGCTGAGAGACTGCACATTGAACTTGCTTCCATCCTACAGTCTTCATCTCCCCGCCAAGGAACCTATTTCTATGTATGCCCACAATGCCACGGATGTATCAGCAAAAGTACCCTGACCCTCCTCGTTTGTCTGCTACGGGACCTGTTCTCGTGAGTAAGCGGTGATTACGGTTTGGTGGGATGCGATGCGAGGGCAACCAACCTGCTGCAATGCAATGGAACGAGGTGATGCAACGGTAACGCGGCCTCATCATCCCAGATAGGAGCGTGCTACCGTGTCGAGAAAGGAAAAAGAAAAGATGAAAAAAGGAAGACAGGCGACATCGGCGTGCAACCTCCCTCTCCTCCATCCTCCATCACGGGGGACACCAAAAGAGGCAATCGTCTCGCCCGGCAAAAACATGACAAGTCAACTTCACCAAGAGAACAAATGGCGCCTTGAGTTGATGAGTCGAGCCGCGGCCCTTTGTTGCATTAAGGTCAAACAGGAGGTAGGCTATACACAGAAAAAAGATATCTACCAGCGCTCCTTCGACTCTTGCTCGACAATTCCATGTCCATTCCCCCACCGAGGGTATTCTTGAACCCTTATCAGTCGTCAAAAACCCGACTCCCGTTCGTCTCTGTACGTAGATGCGGCCATGTTTGCTCTGCATCGTCTCATTCCAAGTCGCAAAAAGAACTCCCAAAACAAAAGAAAAATCCCAGGGTAACAAAATAAATCATGATGCCAGGAAAGGGGTATATAGAATTATGATCCATGGCCCCAAACGCTAAACAAAGAAAACATTTTTAACAACTCCGTCCGTGTCTCTCTCCCTCTCCCTCTCATGATGTGGCGTCGAGCCAAGTGACAAAAAAGGAAATAGTACCTGTCGAGGCGTGGGTTCCTCCGCCGTGGCGTGAGGATGGGGTTAAAATCAAGGGGGTATCGTAGTGTGGACAAAGGAAAATGGACAAATGAAAGGTTAAATGAGTGTGTAGGGGGGCTTGCTGGGAAAGCCGTTGCCCTGCATGAGTTGTGTTGTTGTGTGTGTGTGTGTGTCGTCGTTGTTGCCTACCAGTAACAACGTGAAAAAGTCGACAAAAGAAAAATATCGTGCCCGTCAGGGTGTAATAGATGACAGGAACGCTTTCTAGGCCTTCTTCTTGCTGTGATGCGTCTTCCACTCTGCCTTCATCACCTTCAATAGGAGATCTTCGTCCTTGATTTGGATGGGCGATGTCAATGCTTTCATGGCGTTTTCAAAGTCTGAGTCGACAATCACCTCCCGGAGGGCTTCGGCGAGCGCCGCACTTGTAGCGTGCAGCACGTCGTACTCGCCCACTCTCGGTTGGTCTGTCGTCGTCGACTCGACTGGCTTGGATCCGGACGCGCCTTGAGACGATGGGTTCCCGAACAACAGGAACACGTCCCACACGCGCAGTTGGGCTGCAAAGGGGATCGACAGGTTAAACAGCGTCAGGTACCATCGGGTCCCGTATGCCGTCGTGTCGATGCCCAGCTCTTCCAGCTTCTTCGCAACGTCCTTGTTGAGCCAGTTGTCGTTGAAATCCTTCATGGCCGTCATGAGCTCTTCGAATCCCGGCCGGTAGAGTCGACAGAGCCCACGATACTGCCACATGCGCACGAGCATGACAAAACACTTCTCCTCGTCGAAATAGCACAGCAGCGTCGCTACCAGCGATGCCATCCCCTGCACGTAGCCCGTCTCCGGAAAGTATATGGAGATGGCGTGGAGGACGCGGAACATGAGCCGCTGTCCTCCTCGGTACCGTCGCCGGAACATGATGTGCCGGCTGATGGTGCGGGGAACGTCCAGGTCGATCTGGACATCGTCTGGGGAGCTTCGCAGCTGAAGCTTGTGAAAGGCGGCAATGATCTCCACGTCGGAGGCAAAGTCTTTGCGAGATTTGGCGCTCGCAGCGAGAAACGACCACCAAGCGGCTGCTCGCCATCGGTCGGGAATTCCTTTCCATGTTCTCTCGATGAGCTTCGGGTTCTCCACGTCGAACTCGAACTCCATTCCTTGGCCCTGGCCGCCCTTGCAGACGACCTTTGCCATTTTTCTCCATTTTTCCGATCGTTCCCATTCCTTGCGTTTCATAACGTCGTTAAGCCGTGTGGTTTTGGCTTCCTCCACAATATCCTGGAGACTGGGCGAGGTGTTGAGCATCTCCCCAGCCTCGTCCATCCACCGCCGATCACGGTTGTGCGGCAGCAGGTTGCTGGCCTGGCGAATGACCGATCGAGACGACCGAAGCGATGGCGACGCCGACAGTTCGGATGCCTGGGTGTTGAGCGAGCGAGCCGACAGCTTCCTCGTGGGAGTCTGTCGGTCGCTGTTGTAGTGCACCGATAGGCCTGTCACGTCACGCTTCACGAGGACGCTGCGCTTCTTCCTGGGTGAGCCCGGGAGGGACCTGACTTCTGCAGGTGCTCCCGTCCTCAGGCTCGGGGGTGGTGGCAGGGTTATGAAGCCGTATCGGTCGATGCGCGCGCCCTCTAAGTCATTCCAGTCTTCCAGGCCATCATTGCATTCAAGCTGCGACCGCGGTCGATCGTAGTGAAGGGACGAGGAACTTCCAAAAGCGGGAGCGGGTGCTGGATTTTCGGGTGCGCTACAGAACAAAAAGGAGGCCACGTTAGCATTGAAGTTCAAGTACGGAGATGCGATGACGGGACAGCAAGGAAACCATACGGGACATTGTCGTTATCCTCCGACGGCGCTTCGGGAGTCGGCTCAAGGCGCTCGCAGTACGAGCGTCGAGAGCCAGGCTCGCCGTAGGGGCTATCGCCAACATCATAGAGCGATCTCACCTTTTGAGATTCCTTCTCCACGTCGGCGGCCAAGACGCGAATGTCGGGGGGCGACATGAAGCCCTTGGGCATAGTATAATTCTTCTTCAGGTCGTCGTCGGTGTCGACCGTGTCGCTGCTCGGGCGCGCTTGCGATTGAGAGGCGGGGGTCGGAGGAGTCTGGGGAGCGGCTTCATGGCCGTTGTTGGTCGGGGTGCTCGTAGATTCGGGGACAGAGGTGTTGGCGTCGACTGCCGGCGCGTCGTTGCTGAACATGATGCTGCCGCGCTTGGAAAAGGACACGGAGCTCAGAAAATAATCATCGTCGAGGAGGCTATCGCAGGGGATGGACACGTTGAGAGGGACAAAGGGTTGCAGGTCAGATGAGCGGGTGGCAGTCGATGTGGAGGACGAATCGCGTCTGTGCCAGAAGCGGGAGACCGACTTGGGGGAAGACGACGATAGCGTGGCCTTGTGCTTGTGCCTGTTGAAGAGCTTTGGCCCCGATGTGGCGGTAGCCGTCGCGGTAGTAGAAGCCTCAGTCGCCGACGCGGTGCTAGCGGACGGTGAAATGCCGGGGGCGCTGGCCGTGGCAGCAGCCTTGGTGGAGGCCGCTGTGGTGGTGGCAATCCGGGCCCCTGAGCCCTCTGTAAAATCAGCACCCTCGGCCGACGATTGGGGCTCCGAGCCCCGCCACAGGGGTTGCATGGGCGCTAGGACCTGGGTGAGGCTTGGTGTCCTGAAGGTCGACCCCGGTCGCAGGCTGATACCTTTCATGAGTCTGCGGGGAGAAGAAAAGGAAGATCGCGGCGTAGACTCTGGAGTGCCAGTCGTCGATTGAGACGAGATGCCGGGGATCTTTGGTATTTTGAAGTCGCTTTCGTTGACCGCCGGCGAGGGAACAGCGGCGCACGGAGTTGTCGCAGCAGGCGAGTGGGACTTGGGCGACTGCGTGGTGCAGCGAGCGTCGGACACGATGGACGAGTTGCTCGACACGGACGTCAACGCAGCCGTGATGCTATTCTCGGCGAAATATGGGTCGTCCAGCTGGGACGTGACAAGGGTTGCTGAACTCGCCTGCTTGCAGGGCTGGTCGCACACGGGCTCGTCAAGACACTCGTCTTCGTCGTCCTCTTCGTGGATAGTCGAGTTCGACGTCGAGTTGGTTCGTGCGACTCCCGAGTCTCGCTTCCACTCCTCGACAATCACTGGCGAGGTTCGGAGCGACGACGAGGGCGAAGTTCGGAAGGCTGGGTGCTCCTCGGCGGGTGGCGCAACGCCGGTCGGAGGAGCGATGACGATGGGGTGGTGGTGGGAGTGATGGGAAGAGGCCGATGATGTTGATGGCCTTCGCGACGATCGGACTGAATTTCGAGATACGACGGGGATGGGAGGCTCTGCCTGCACCGTCTTTTCGTATCGTAGGGCCACTAGGCCGGCGTCTGTACCAAAGGTCGATCTGCGTACCGCTGAAGGGTTTCCCCGGCGCGAGTTGGGCAGCTTGGTTGGCAACATGACCGTACCGTCAGGTATGAGGCGGTTGTTGCAATTTTTGGCGTCGTATCAATGTTGGCGAGCCAGGATGTTCAGGGCGTTGGTGGGCGAGGTGCCCTTGCCGAATAAATTGGAGCCAAGATGAGTGGGAGTGTTGGAGGACGCGGTGACGCACAGCTGATTCAAGGGATGAAATCCTTTGGCGAAAAAAAATTCCTCCTCCCTTGAACGAAAATGGACGTCGCGTTGGAGTCGTTGATCGTTATCGAACGAGGCGTTTGGTGTAGCTCGTGTAAGTGCGAGACCCCGGTAGTTGTTGGGAGAGCCACGAATGAAGACGGCCAAGACGGGAATGTGACAAAGCCGCTAGGGTCTTAGAGCTGGGGTTGAAAAGGCCAGAAAGGTCGAAATCGAAAGTGTGCCGCGGAGGGTTATCGATAAAGACGAGTCTGGCGGGATCCAGGAGGGAAGAGAGTCCGAAGGGAAGAAGAGAGTTCCTTTCAAAATCGGACGAGGTCGGCCGGGGGGTGAAGGTTTCCTTGACAAGACTTCCTGCCAAGGTGTTCACAAGACGCGGGGATGCGGGCTGAATGAGACAAGCCAATTTTTGGGGCGAGGCTGGTCGATAACGGTTGAGATGTTGGCGGTGAGAGCCGAGAAGTAGATGTGAACCGGTGAAGCAAGTCGAACATTGAACTCGGCAAAAATTGGGGAAAGAGGAATGAGCAAGAAAGACCCAAAAACCCAAAGGAGGCAAGAGCAAAGAGCAAAGAGCCAGAAAGACCCAAGGACCAAAAAACCCAGGAACAGGAAGGAGGAGGGTGAAGAGGAAGGTGCAGCCCAACAAAGACGAAAAGTGGTAGAGACAAAACTCAAGCAAGAGCCAAGAGGGCGCGGTCCACGAGAGACGGTTACGATACATATACTAAATTGCTCGACAAACTAAACTTCAAAGCGCGATGCACGCTGTACTATCGATGCATGTGTGCGCGCGCCTTGAATTCTCCCTTGAATTTTTTCATGTTCTTTTTCCCACTAAATCGCTAGGTCCTTCCCAGGATGCCAATTGACAAGTCGCAGGCCGGCCACCCCATGTCCCCGCGAGAGACCCCGTCCGTCCCGGTCCCGTCAGTGGATAACCCAAGAGGAGAGAGAGAGGGAGGCGAGACGAGAGACAGACACTGGAGAGACAGAGAGACGAGAAACGAGAGACGTGCCCATCCAGCAGCAGCCACATCATCCATCCTCCCTCGACAGGGGCTTGGCGTCGACCGACGCGGTCGCCCTTCCGACTCGGCCGCTGGGAGCTCCAGCTTCCGGAGACGAAGCGTGCGGCACCCGACGAGACGGTGAAAACTCTCACAAGCCAAAAAGTCGTTTGATACACACGCGGCAAAACACACACACAACATCCACCGCCCAAACGCACGATACCTGGTGACCCCATACTTGGGACGACGGCCCTGGCCTCGATGAAGGTCCTGATCCTCCCTCCCTCTCCCGGGGCCTCTCACCGCACTCCCTTCATTCACGGCCGCATGAGAAGGAAGGGCCCGCAAGGCCGTGTGCCATTGGGTGACAGCCTCGCAGAGCTGGTGCGAGTTAACAACACATCGATGCACGCTCCCACAACCAACCCCGGCTTGGCGTGCCCTCAGGTACAGTGCCCATCAGATCAGGCGAGGAGAGAGGCATTTGCCTCTGGAGTCTGGGTACTTTGCAAAGGCAGCCATGCCCGGGCTCCTCGGTCGGTACTACACAACCCCAAACACCCCACACGGCCAGTTGGGCAGGATTGGACACGACACACGACACAGCATCGTGCAGTACGATACAGCACAGCACAGCGCACTGCGCCAGGAACGCATGGGCACCCAACCAGGTCGAGGTGCCTGAACCTGAAAGGGGAAGAAAAGGGGGGGAGCCAAAACATAGGGGACGGCAGATTTCGCTCAAGATGGACGAGCATCACGCAGGAACACGTCGCAGATGCTACCGATCTCGGTGTCGACAGTTACTGGACGGACCGGAACGGAGGGACGGACGGAAATGCAGGGCATGCACAAGTCAAACACCACCTCAGCAAGCTCGACGGACCTGGCGGACCATGGCATTGGCGTCATTTGGAGTTGCCGTCGGTCCAGCAGCACGCCTTTTTTTGCTGCAAGGGAGAGAGGACAGAGATTTCTCAGCCGGGTCGCATTGACGGCAAGCGGCCAACGAGGCCGGAGGGAGGCCGAAGAGGCGGGCCGCAGCCACTGTTTGCTTCGTTCTCGGCCAATGTCTCTGTTTACTGCCATCAATTGTCTCGGCCTCAGCCCGTTGCTTTCTTCCGGCGTCGGCTCAGTTGCAATGGAAGGCCAGGCTGCCGAGACTGGGCCGTCTTGACTGAGCTGTCGTGACTGGGCTGCAGTGACTGACTGACTGACTGGGCTGCCGTGTCCGGACCTGTCTGTCTTAGCCTTCGCCTGCCGCACACGAGGCGTTGGACTCAATCTTTGACATGTCCTTCCCCGTCCTCATCAAGCTTCAGGGACCCGCCCGGAAATGCCAGGCTGGGCTACCCGACCTATCACGACGGGCGAGAGACGGAGGGAGGGACCACAGATGCCGCCAAGGACGGTAGGGTTGAGATGGTCTGCAAGGTCTGCAAGGTACCCGCAGCTCAGCACACCACCTTGGAGCACACAGACACACATTCCGTCGAGGATAGAGCATGTGCTAACGGCTTATTACGGGAAATAAACGAGCAGGCAGGCTGCGCAGACGACAATGGCGAGAAGAAGCAAACAAGAGGAGGCAATGCATTATCGGATCGTGCCTTTGCAATCTGCTTGCCTCCCCGATGATGCGCGGGGTCAGACCACGTCCGCCCCGTTTGGCTGCGTGTCATGTTTACAAGGCCGCATATGAGGACTGTACTCTTTGAGTGATGTGGACAGGGCGCAGCTCGTGGAGAGACAACGAACCGAATCCTCTTTGTTTTCCCTCTGGGTCGAGGCAGCCGTTCGATTCGCCCATTCCAGTCGATCTCACCAGCCTAACCTCGTCGACGGTCGGCATATTTGCCTTGTCTCAGCAGAGGTCAATTCCCGCAATATTCTGTTGAATCTACCTACGGTACTTCGTCGTCGTGCTAAGGGCTTTACTCTGCGTCAGCATCTTCCTAGGAGCAACCTTGACGTGATGAGAGTTGAGTCCGTCCCCGTCGACAATTAATGTGTCGTATACTATCGAAAACTCCAGTCTTTTGGGTTGATCGAGGTTGGTGAGAGCCCTCCAGTTCTCGTCATTGACGATATGCCCCTCCCCAAGGCAAGGCAAGGCTGGGCAGATCATGTCCAACCACCCCCCCTAGCAAGTTAAGGGTCGGTTCGCGCAGGGGCGCAGCGGACGAAGAAGCACAGGAGCGTATTGGAGAACGAACAGTCTTCAGCCGGCCCGTCTCGCAACCACCTGGTGCAACTTTGTACTTCGTCACGGTGTCGTGTTTTTGAGTGTCGTATAGGGCGAGCTTACTACGGCAGCGTCGAATCCCAACCACGTTTAGCACGTCACAGCATCATCACGTCTCGTCATGGAGGGCACATCTTACAGGAACCGCCGAGGAGGAGAAGAAGTGTAATTGGGGGCCTACCCTAAACGAAAAGATGCCTGACACACAAAGTCAGTCTCGACATGGGAAATGGAGGGGAAAAAAAGGAAAAATCCATGGAAAAAATCCAGAACTCCAGGTTCAGCCCCCCTTCCCGAGTCCATCGCCTTGCCCCCCCCTCCCGGATCGAGTGGGAATTGTCCGACAAAGACCAGGGTTCCCAGATCATCACAAGCGAAAAAAAAAA
>JAMQMW010002862.1:9937-24424 GCA_024115155.1 Thelonectria blattea
GCCGCCTGCATGGAATCGACTGGACAGTGTGGCAAATCCACTCAAGCACAGGTGGGACCATGCCTCCTTAGCACCGGTAGGTGTGTGAACCGTGTTTCCAATTGGTTGCACGCATTCAGCGTGGTCCACCGTGGCTTTGTTGATTGGACGTCTGGATTTTCAGCATGGTTCTGATTGGTTTTACGAAGTGGCGGAGTGATGCACTCGAAGTCTCGCGTGCCCGAACGGAGGTCAATGCATCCAATTAAAAACCATGTTGGGTGCCACCCTGTCTGCCTCAGGCCACAATTCTCTCCTGGGCTTGGGGGCGACCGTGGCTCTGGAATATGTTGCTAGTTGGCACACCCCAAACCACCAGCGCTCCTGTTCTCATCACCGTCACCACGCCCACACAAGTCCCCATCCGCCCACGAACCACTCAACCCAGCACGCCCGCCCGCAATACATTCACTGCAATCGCCCATCGCTCGTCCGCTTCAGCTCTCTACCGACCGCTGAACCCTCGACAAGCACATCGTACTCGCCATGGCTATGATATAGATCGAAAAGCTCGCTCGAGCTTTCAACCAAACAAAACCGCGGTGCACCACTGGGCCTAAACCCCCCTCCTATCCTATCCCCCCCAAGTATTCACGATTCTACCATCAAAACCCCCCATACTACAGTGACTTCGACATGGACGATCCAGGCTGGGCTTGGCCCGCCTGGAAATTCGGCATGAAGAGGGATGACCTCTTTACTACCCTCCACGACCAATACAATACCTTCTCCTTCAATATCCAGGACCCCGAGGCCTTCCACCACGACGTCTACGAAATCTCCCGCGACGCCGAGACCCCCGATGAGTTCCACCGGCTGATGGCCGTCCGTCGACGCCAGCGTCTCTCCGAACTCCACGAGTCTCTGGAGTCGCTGGCGGTCGAGATCATCGCCAACCCCAAGCTCATGGACTCGGAGCACTGGCAATACGCCCTCCAGCTCTTCCGGACGAAGTCTTTTGATTCCATCGTCCGATACTTTGCGAGCTACCTCCCCGATAACTACCTCGACCGACACGATAACCATGACGCCATCTCCATCTCTTCCTCCTTCTCCGACACCAACAGCGTCAAAACCGAGAGCACCGTGGCGAGCAGCCTTGACGGTGCCTCCATTACTAGTTTCTTCGGCGACGATATCGTCATGACCAAAGAACCCCTCTCTATTCATACCAAGATTCCCTCTTCTCATATTGTTGACGCTCCTCTGTCACCTCCTCAATCTGAGGTTGCTGACACCCCCGAGGAGTCTGTCGCGTTTTCACCTGCTCCAGAATTGGAGTCCCACCGATACTCTTCCAACCCACCCTCGAGATCCATGTCCTTCTCGGGCTCAGAATCAGGACCCTTTGTTCCCGACCTGAGCCGTTCGCACGTCCACGACGATGACGAGACCTCGCGGTCGGATGACGGTGACAGTGCTGTCACGTCCATGTCCGATTGCGCAGAGAGCCCATCGCCGTTGGACGACGTCGAGGAGGAGGAACTTCACGATGGTGTTGAGGACGATGTCGAGGACGACATCCCGGCGGCGCAGTTTCCCGAAGATG
Source organism: Thelonectria blattea (assembly GCA_024115155.1). Classification (NCBI taxonomy): domain Eukaryota; kingdom Fungi; phylum Ascomycota; class Sordariomycetes; order Hypocreales; family Nectriaceae; genus Thelonectria; species Thelonectria blattea. The sequence goes on from JAMQMW010002862.1 coordinate 11,526, forward strand.
CCTTTGACGCGTTCGATTTCACCAGCGACGATACCCCAACTTCTGATACTCCCACCCCCCGACAAGAATCCATCGCCTCCTGCTACATTGAGTACAAGTCCACGGTGACGCGGAGATTCCCCTCTTCTCACCGTCGCTCACCTTCACCCTCACCGAAACACCACTTCCCGTACCGGCGCGAAGCCTATGTCCCCAAGGACATCCGACGGAGTCCCGACGAAGCCATCAGCAAGATCCAGAAGCCCATCACAGACGCCATCCGGCGACGGACGGGAGGAAGGAAGCGTGTGGTCTAGCACAAGGGGTGGCAGGGTGCTGTATATAAGTGGTGCAGGCTGTACATAAAACCTCTGTATCTCATGACACTAATGATTTCTGTTCATCTTCTTCTTCTCTCTCTCATCTTCTTACGAGCGACAGGTCATTCATTCATAAACCGACTCGATGCCGTAAACGCTCCACTCGTTGGCAGGTCATTTTTCAAGCGAAAGTGCCCTGTTTTTATTCTTGTACGGTGAGTTACCTCTTGCGCCTGATTCTCTACATGTTATTCGTGACCGGCGTAAGTGAGGCGGTAGGTATCACGACACGTGGGTCAGGTGGCTTGTGGTGTTTGGCATGCGACCCTTGACATGGAGATTTCTTATCACGAGACATTGTTTTTCGATTGGTAATGCTACAAATTTAGATCAGGAACGATTCAACTAATGTTTAATACCACATGGTTCATGACGTATTCAATGTTATGGTTGTTGGTTCCTGTTTCATCGTCGGTCGCGTTCATGTGCCTTGCATTAGAGCGTTGTTGCCATGGACGCCACGACGGGATGCCACGGTAAGTGCAACGTGCATTATGATTTATGAATAACGACAGTTCTACGGATACAATCTTGGGAACGGTTTGGAGAGTTGGGAGTTGAGTTGTGCGCATGTGGAATCGAGGGCGGACGGGAGACGCTCGAGTGGTTTAGTCGAGAGAGGCACAATACAAGGTAAATGGTGCCGTATTGCTACCTACTTAATAAACAGTTCCTTATTCTCTTCCAACGAACCCCATCTACGTGACTTCCAAGATGCTCAATACGCTGAAACCCCTTTGAGCCGGCAACTGGTGGTCTTGTACACTGCTCTACAAGATGTAAATATGGTTGTATATTGCAGCGAAATCTCATGAGATGATCTAAATAGGAGTCCCAGCATGCCTCATCCACTCCTCAACAGGATCCCACCCCCCCCTCGCCGCCACCGAAACCCCATCCTCAAGATCATACAAATACGGCTTCCCATCCGCAAAGCACTCCGTCTCCGCCTCCCCCGGCACCTCCCCCCTCAGCACATACGCCCTGGCAATCCCCTCCGTACAATTCGACCTATCCCTCGACGAATGCCCATACCCGTGATGCGCCACCAGCCTTGCATTCCCGCCCATCTCCCGCAGCAGCCTTCGGCCGTTGCGCAGCGGCGTAGCCGGGTCGTACGTCTCGGCGATGAGCAGCACGGGGTTGCGCAGCGTGGCGTTGAGGTCTCCGCGGAAGACCTCGGCGGGCGACGGCCAGTACTTTGTGAAGTGGCGGCAGGGGAAGACGACGTGGAAGCGCGCGTTGCCGGCGACCCAGGAGGTGCGCGTCATGTTTGTCCAGAGGGAGGACCACCAGAGGAGGCCGGAGGGGGGTGGGGGTGCGTCGTAGGAGTCGGCGCAGATGACGGCGTAGGTGAGTTCGTCGGTGGACGGGCGGCGGGTGGTTGGGGAGGATGGGAGGGTTGGGTCGTATTCCCAGGCTCTGCGCTCGATGAGCGTCGTGGCTAGGGTCGAGTTGCCGTCTTCGAGCTCGTACAGGACCTGGGCTAGGGCAGGCCAGCTGCGTGCGTTGTAGAGGGATTGGTAGATGACGGAGACGAGCGCCGAGTAGGTGACGATGGAAGGGCCGCTGAACTCGGTGTATCCCGGGACGGGCTTGTCGACCAGGGACTCGATGAGCGTCTGCATGCGCTCCTCGAGGCCCTTTGCCGTGACGACGGCATGTCCGTCCTTTGGCCTCGCGAGGGCGCAGTTCGCCGGTCCAGCCTTGACACACTCGCCGATGAAGCCGTCCCTCCACGCATCCGTAGTATTATCCAGCGCAGTCCAGCCGAACCCCCCGAGCAGCCGATGATCTCTCACGTACTCGGTCCCATCAAGGATCAACCGCCCGACACTCCCCGGGAACATGTTCGCGTACGTCTGCCCGATGCCGGTGCCGTAGCTGACAAAGTACCCCGTCAACTCGTCTTCCCCGAGCGCCCTGCGAATCTCCTCCAAGTCCCGCGCGACAAACGCCGTGGACACGAAGCGCAACAGATCGCCGTGCTTCCTCCAACAAGCGTGAAACACGGCGTCGTTGAGCGCATCCGCGACGCGCAGCTGGGCCACGGCCGGCGACGAAGCGTCGAGGTACTGCCCCGCGAGCAACGCCCAGCGGTCCCGGTCCGCGTCGTAGGGAAAGCACGAGACGGCGGGGAGCGAGGCGTTGACGCCCCGGGGGTCCCAGCCCAGCACGTCGAACGTGCCCTCGCTGAAGCGCTCCGAGACGAGTTCGGCGGCGCGCCACGCGTACGACGTGCCGCTGCCTCCCGGGCCGCCGGGCTCGATGACGAGGGTCCGAGAGCTTTTGCGCCCGGAGCCGCGGGGGGAGGTGCCGTCGAGGCGGGCAAGGCCGGAGACTTGGTACTTTGTCACGGCGAGGCGGGCGATGCGCGGGTCGGATTTGTTGGTGTAGTCTAGGGGGACGTCTAAGTAGCCGCAGAGGAAGATGCCTCGGCCCGCGTATGGATCGTCGTGGCCGTCGGGGCTGAGGGTGCCGTTTCCCCAGCTCCAGCGGGAGGGAGTTGGGTCGTAGAGGGCGGTCCAGCTTGTGTGAGGGGAGGGGTCGTCGAGATCAGGCGGGAGGGTCAGGTTGGTGCATGGGATGAAGCGGAAAGGGTCGTCGTCCTTGGGGAATGTGCCGTATGGATGGTTGGTTTGAGCATGATGAGGGCAGATGTGGCCGTGGCCTTGGCCGTATTTGAACTTGTGCAAGTTGGAGACTGCGCTCAAGAAGACGACGCCGGCGAGGCAGGCAGCGATGGACCAGTTCCTTCCCCATCGACGGTGTGGCGGAAAGGGTTCCTTTTCTTTCTCCATGTGAGTTTTGGCTGAGACTGGTCACTCAAGGTAAAAGTTCGTCAGATAGGATGACAAAAGTTAGGCCTTGTCCTCGTCGTGATGAAATTGAAGGGGTACAGTGATGCAATGGGAACCTGCTTCCGACCCCGTGAATACCCCGCCAACGGCCCCTAACCTCGATTCCATCACCCTGGCCCCGAAGCCATGTCTTTAGCCTGGGCCGGGCGTTGACACTGCTCTGCTACATTTCATTCAATAATAAGGGAATGCATAAACAAAATCCAACCCTCAGTGTAGTGCCAAGAACTCCATTTCCGAATACGGTGGAGTGGCATTTGCTGTGCTCCCCGATGATCATCATCTCAAACATGGACGACACCATTCACATCCAAGACGTGGTTTTAGAGGAGGAGTAGTAGCGGTGTTGCTGGACGTTGCTGTAGGCGAGGGTTACATCTACACTCGACATCCACTGACAATACACGCACTAATCGACAAGTATTCCAAGAAAAGGTAGTATTCCAAGTACTTCACGCTCTGCTAACATGATCCATCGCCATCGCATTAGTCGTCCACACCTACAACCCATCCGTGAGTTCCCCATTGGACTTCCAAATCTCATACCGCAAGTCAGGCTGGAACTCTGTATAAAGCGTCTCCTACCAACCACATTAGCACTCACACCCTCACACGCCCTCTTCGATCCGATGGAGACCAAACCTACCGGGTCGGCATTAACCTCGTACGTAAACCTGGCCTCATCCTCCCGAATCGGCACCTTTGGCAACCCAGCGCCCTCCACCAACAACTGCACCTCGCACGACCTCTCCATCAACGAAAACAAATACGCCGCCTCGTCCACCGTCCCCCCCGCCGTCAACAACCCGTGATTCTGCAACACGACGGCGCGATTCACCGGCCCCAGCGCCTCGGCGATGCGCTCCCCCTCCTCGGCCGCCAGCACCACGCCGCCGAAGCTCTTGTACACGCTCTGGTTGTTCCAGAACATGCACGCGTCCTGGTTGAGGATGTCGAGCGGGCGGCCAAACGTCGACCAGGCCTTGCCGTGCTTGGAGTGCGCGTGGCACGCGGCGTGCACGTCGGGGCGGGCGCGGTGGATGGCCGAGTGAATCATGAAGCCGGCCGCGTTGACGGCCACGCGGTTGCCGCCGATGACGCGCCCGTTTTCGTCAATGTGTACCATGTCGCTGGCCTTGAGCATGCCAAAGTGGACGCCCATTCTGCGAATAACATCGTGAGTCGAGGTCCTCTATAGATCATGGGCAAGTTACTTACGGGTTGATCCAAAACGTATCCGGATCGACCGTGTCTCTAACGCTGATGTGTCCGGCGGCCCCCTCGGTGAAGCCCAAGCGGGCAAAGACGCGAAAGGCACCCGCCATGTGCTCGAGCTGCCATTGGCGCTTCTTGTAGGGGTCTTCGATCTTGGGAATGCCCGGGTAGGGGATTCCTCCCGTGGCGACGGCTGCGAAGTTCTGGTTCTCTTCCTGCGGTTGCGGCGCCGGAGCCGCGGGCGCGACTGCCTCGGCGCTGGTGGCGAACGAGGCCGAGTGCTGGGCGGTGGTGGTGGTGGTGGTTGTGGTGAGAGTTGATCGAGGTTTGGTGAGACGCTGTGAGGGCACGACGAGGCGGGATTGAAGGCCGGCATGGCTGAAGGAGCGGGCTGAACGACAGACTGTTGGTAGCCGGCGCAGAGACGCCAGCCTGAGAGAAGTCGAAGATAACATGATGGGACTGCGAGGATCTACCTGAAGCACTGGGAGCAATTGGTTCGTGAGAAATATATGCGAGAGGCGACAAGGAGACGCGCTGCATCCCCGAAAAGATGTCCGTTTAACCACAAGACGAACCGCCGGTCCGAGTCCGGCCCCGGACCCGGGTGAGTGCTAGTATGAAGCCGGTCACACCGTCTCGGTCAGGCTGGTTATCGCCATTGACGAGTCGTGGGGATTGCGGGGTTGACTGACAAATATGGTGGCATCCATTTGGCCATCTTGGCGCGATAAGGACTCAAAGCCTGTCGCTGAGACTTGCCAACCGTGAAGTCATGGTGGAGGCAAGTTTCCTGGGTAACAACAAAGTGCCGTTTCTGTGATACCTCACATTGGTTCAGCCATATTCCTCCACACATGCGCTGTATTCAATCCCTACGTACTCCTGCTTTATAGTACCTGCTACCTAGTCAGTGTACCTCGGATTTCCTGCGTCCCTCTCCAACGGGGGCAAGTTCTGGCTTTCGATCCAACCCATCGGTCGTCTGCTCTTCAACCACTTGACAACCATGCAGAGCGCACTCGCACTGCTGGAAAGAAAAGCCGCCCACAGCAACGCCTCGCCCTTCATGCCTCTCCTAGCGTTCATGCTGAAGCCTTCGGGAAGTCTACCCTCTAGGTAACCCGTCCACTTGATGAAGAACAGGGCACTGACATTAGCTTGAACGGCTGGGAGCAAGAAGTAGACCGCAAGCAGACCCCAGTATGAGGCTCGGACCTTGTCCCAGGCGTGGTCGTCCAGCTGTTCAATCTCCTCTCTGGTGCCCTTGGGACAAAAGCAGTAGCGCTTGAGGACGATGCATCGGCATCGCATCCAAAATGGCCGCTTCTTGATCATCCATTCCTGAGCCATAACCTGGTTGGCGAGGACGAGAGCGGAGATGAGCATGATCCAGGTCAACCAACCGACCAAAGGCAGGCCACCTTGCACAGAATACGACCGCCACGCCTCGAAGAAGATGTTCTTGCAGGACGGGTAAAAGTCGCCGAGGCGAGGACAGTCGTACGTGTCCTTGGGAATGTGAAGCTGGTCGGCGATGCCCTGAAGGTCCTTGAGGATGTCGGCGCGGAAGTGAAGGCCCGTGGAGGCCACGCCGGCCTTTGGTATTCCGTCTGGCGCGTCGGGATATTCCCAGGCGAAGGCGTTGACGAACCAATAGAGATGGACGAGGAACTCGGACGTGTCGTTGTTGGCGACGATGCCGTCAAACTACGGCGTTTAGGTGTGATCCACGTCGATGAGAACAGGAGAAACGTACTGTTACGAGAGCAAGGTCCTTGAATAGCACGTGTTCGCTACCTCCAACATGCGAAACTGCAGTGCCCGCGACAAAGATGCAGATGGCTGAGATGATGGAGATGACGGCGCCGGAGACTGCGACGGCGATGAGAATCGTGTTGGGGGAAATACCCCCAAGGGCCTTGCCTGGGACGCCAGGCATCGTGGGAGAGAGAGAGTGTCGCTGCTGAAAATGCAGCAAAAGACGAAGAAAGATGCAGAGGGGATCTAAATCAACGAAGAAGGAGGGAATCACAGGGTTAATAGGACGAATATGAGGCATCCATTTGGCATCGTCACGTAATCACGAGAATCCTCTTAAATACGAGACATCTCTGAGTCTTGCGGCGCTGGAAGAGGGATAGCTTGACGTACAGGCGGCCGCCTCATTGATGGCAGGATTCTCTTGGCGGTGAATGTGCGACAGGAGCTGCCACGACGAACAACGACATGATGGGTGCGAAACAAAGAAACACGGGTATTGCATCTGGAGAAATCAATCAGGTTTTACATGAAAATCGCATTATTGTTCGACACGCTGTCAGCTTAATTTCGTTGCTCATCCGTGAACATTGAGAGCAATTGAGTTCAGAGAAGGAGAGGTTTTTCAGGGTCCTTCCTCGTGGGGCAACCTGCTGAGGTGCCTGATGCGGTGCCTGATGCGGTGCCTGATATGGTGCCTGAGGCACTTCAGAATTCCAGGCACGATGCCCCAGAGACCCCTGAAACCGTTGGCGCCTTTCTCACTGGCTAGTTCATCTGGAAATTGGAAGTTTAAATCCGACTGTAACACAACCTTCGTTCTTTTCCTTCCCAAAGCTCAACACAACTCCCTTCAAATTAATTAATTCATTACGAAATGAATCGTCGTCTCTCTCTCATCTCATCCTCGAAGAGACGGAGGAAATAAAACGCAAACATCTTCGACTTCGTCCACGTATTCGCCCTCCGCGTTTCATCCCGTTTCTTATATGGCACCAGCACGAAGTACGCCGATGCAATACCACGTCCCGTTATTTATGCCCCTCGAGGACTCGCGGCTTCTCCCTCGTCGTGCCCGGTTCCATCTTGAGGATCCCCCTCGTTTCCCAAGGCCCGGCAGATCGAACCAGAGTTGCGACACCGACTATGTTTATCCGTACCAAGGGGGCGGGTCACGGCTTTGTCATCAAGGACGCCAACTGCTGGAGATGAAGCCGCCCTGTCATTGAAGTCTAAACAATTTCCCGACAAGGGAAGCCCGGTCTCCAACCTCATTGTTCGAGGAGCAGTCAGTCTGCTGGTGGACGTGATCATGCACCTTACGAAACTTTGCGAAACAGGGGCGCTTATGAGAACCCCTGGACGAAGCTCCAGGGCTGGGCATTCGAGACTGATCTCCATGTTTGGTTTGCACCAAAAGTTTCTCCCTAGCGAAGCTGCCCGCCTGAGCGTCTGGAAGGATTCCTTCAACGCAGCGGCATTTCCCCAACGCTACCGATCTCGCCACGGCACCTGGCAGGCTGGGATCCGAAAACCGAAACCGAATCAACACGCTAGCATCATGTCAGATCCTAGGTCGTGGACTACGGAGCTGGGGGGTCGACAAGTCACCCTCCTCTGATGTGGCCTCGTGTTTTCGTCATGTTCCTGGCGAGCTTCCATCTCGTTTACTGTCAGAGGCGCCATTTCGAAACCGTCCCTCAAGGTATCTCTCCCCGAGCCCACGACAGTTTCAGGCCCAGAAAGGACTGACGGCCGTGACATATCCACCTGCATGTCCACTCGCCGCCGTCTTGCTCGCAGAACCGAAGAGCAGGGTCCGTTGGGTGAGCTGATGCTCGATGCTGGCGGACCGGGGGTTGAAACGCCTTAACCTCGCTCTATCCTCCCCCCCTCACCTGTTACCTGTCTGATGTAAAATGAGAGGCTTCACTCTCTGGGGCCAAGGTCAGTGTAAACGGAGCGTTTGGAGTTTTTCCACCGCTTGGAGCCCGGTATCGTCGTGCTTGGCCGAAGCCGCAGCTCCCGGGCATACGAGATGTGCCCGGGGCCGAAACGAGAAAGCCAATGTTTATAAGAGAGAATGCGGCGCCTTTGTGCTCAAGAGGAGATAGAAGACATCTTCAACTTTGTTTGACGACTTGCAGTTGTGACCTGGGGTCCTTTTCGTTCTTTTTTCTTCTTCACGATCTTTACCAACCGACCGAGTCCGCTCTCTACTCGTTCTTTGTGATTCTCTCGTTCAGTCGTCGCCATGTCTCGCATTCTCAGCTTCTCTGCCTGCCTGGCGCTGGCAGCCGGCGCTCTGACTTCGTCCTCCCTCGAAACCTTTGTCGACTCGATGACCTTGACCAGCTCCTTCAACCCCATCAAGGAGGCTTACTGGACCGGCTATCCCCACCATCGACGAACTCCCTTCGCCGTCTCTCCCGATGGCAAGACGGCCTACCTGGCCTACCTCGATTCCAGCGGCACTGGTGTTCACGTTCAGGGCGTTAACCCCACCACCTTTGCTGCCGTTGGCGATGCCGTCTCTATTTCCGCCGGTCTGGAGGCTGGTGGCCTCGTTGCTCACAACGACGGCTTTGGTGAGTAGCGACTGAGAGTTGCAGAGTCCACGAATGCTAACACCGGGACAGCCCTGCTGACCAACGAGGTCATCAGCGGTCAGAACAGCGGCACTGCCACTCCTGTTCTGTACCGATACACTGACGGAGCCAAGACCTTCAAGACTCTTCTCGGTGGCTCCGGCATCGACTCGGACAATGAGCTAGCCTCGCCAGATATCAACGGAGACCTCGTCTTCTCCGAGACTGCCGGCTACTACGCCGCCTACATTGTGGTCACTTCCACGTCTGGCTCCGCCTCTGGCCACTACGGCGATGCCATCCGATACATCACCACCGACGGTACCCTCAAGACCATCTCTGGTGCCTCTTCCTCGTGGGGCTGCTCCCACAACACGGGAATCGCCTTTGAGGAGGCCGATGCTCCCCCCTTCGCCTCTCTCTGCGCCGAGGATCAGGGCGCCATCTGGCTCAACACCAAGACTCAGGGCATGACCACGGACGGCGTCAAGGTCTCCAACGAGCACGTCATCAACGGCGCCAGCAACGAGCCCATGGGTGGAATGAGCGGCTCTTACAGCGTGCTCGCCCGCTTCCAGAACGCCAACTCGTACATCTTCTCGTGGGTCTCCCGTGGCGCCATCGACCTCACTGAGAACGAGTGGATGGGCGACGGCTACACCACTGCCGAGAACCGCACCAACAACCGAAACATTGCCGTCGCTCTCTTCTCCGACAAGAACACGCTCGTCGGCGACGAGGCCATCTCCACGGTTGGCGCCGAGGACGGCGACAGCCAAGTCAACTGGCTCACGTCGGGCTCCAACGACTGCTCCAACGCTCACGTTGCCACCTTTGACAAGTCCACCGCCCTGGTTTCCTGGGAGGAGATCTCCAACCCCATCTGCGACTTTGACGCCATGGGCTGCCGCGGTACCTTTGCCGGCACCAAGTTCCAGCTCGTCACCAGCTCCGGCACCCACACCGAGGCCGCCATTACCTCCAAGAACGTCTACGTCGCCGGTGACATGGTCACCATGTCCGACGGCCGCATCTGCTGGCCCTACGTTTCCATGACCTGGGACCTCAGCGGAGCCACCACTGGCACCGCCGGCAAGAAGATGTCCTTTGCTTGCATGACCAACGGCAGCGGCTCCTCCAGCGGCAGCTCTACCACCGCGGCCGCCGCCACCTCGTCTGCCGCCGCCAAGACTTCCACCTCTGCTGCTGTCACCTCGGTCGCCGCTGTGAAGAAGACCACCACCGCCGCTGCCGCCGTCACCACCAAGGTTGCCAGCTCCGTCCAGGCTGTCGAGGAGTCGTCGGTTGCCGCCACCACCACCACTCTGCCCTCTGACGCTCCCCGCCCTTCTCTGGTCACCCTGTCCTCGGACGTCTCTGACGTGCTCGCCACTTCCTCCGCTGCTGCTTCGTCCAAGGCTTCGTCCAAGGCTGCCACGTCTGCTGCTGTGACCTCTGCCGCTTCGTCTGCTGCCGCCGTCCAGTCCTCTGGCCTCGTCACCAGCGTCATCACTCCTTCCCAGCCCACCAGCACCTCGGCCGGTGACGACGACGACTGCGACGAGGAGGAGCCCACCGAGACCCCCGCCGGCACTCCCATCGGAACTCCCGTCGGAACCCCTCCCGCTGGAACTCCTCCTGCCGGAACTCCTCCCGCCGGTACTCGCACTCAGGGCATCCGAACCCGCACTCGCCGCGTCCGTCCCACCGCGGTCTCTGGCGCCAGCGGTCAGACTTGCGGCAGCGGCCACACCGTGACCGAGACGGTCTACGTGACTGCCACTCCCGAGGCTGCCGCTTGGCCCTGGAAGTAAACGATGAAAGGAAGAGTGTTGATAGTTCGAGGTGAGGGGTTATAGGGGGGAAGGATGGGATGGAACTTGAGGACGTTACCTTCTTCGTTTTTTTTTTATCTTTCTTGTGAATAGTGAATTTATTGGCAGGTCCCATCTATCTGATGTCCGAAACGAACGAGTTACGTGGGATACTGGTCGTGTAAGAGTAGGGGTGCAAAAATGGGCGCGCGTTCTGCGTGGTCCTCAAAATGAGATTACAGTATTAAACAATGCAAAATGGGATTGTGAGATTATCTTGCCCTAGAAAGTGAGGTGGTGAATTACTTGATACAAATCCTCGAAATACGGATAGATGACTTGTCAACCCCCAAATGGACGAGGAGGCTCCTCTCCCGTGACGTGCCGCATGAGCGTCTCAGCATCGGCCGCCGAGACAGAAAACGACGTCCGACCTGACGTGCTCGTGGTCTGATGCCGTCTTGCTCGCCTACCTTGCTACATGGTAACGGAACTGCCGGCTAGACAGTGCCTCGATTCGGGACGGGGGACGTTCGTGTCGATGCAGCCGGGTGCTCGATATGGTTGGTTTGGGGGAGCGTGGTCTGCCATCGCGGGGGTCTTTGTGGCCAGCTGCCGGGTTCAAGATGGGGTTGGGGGTGTCTTCCATGGTCATTGTGCCTCTGGACCAAACCGCATCTTGAGCACGGCCGAGGCAGCGATCGGCGACGACGTTACCGTACGTAGACTGTGACAGACGAACTAGATGCAGCTGGATGACCAGAGCTCTTGCAGAACAGTGGCTCCAACGCTCATCGGCTTTCCGAATTCAGCATCGCGAGCACATCTCAAGCATGGATGCGATTTTTGGGGTTTTTTTTCGAGGATCGGCGGGCGACATGGCTCCAAAGTGATGCAACAGCAACGCGGCAATTGGAGCGGACTTTTTCGCAAATAGTTTTCTTGGCTCGTGACCTGGGTCCTCGTGACGAGGGGACATGCATGCCTCCGGATACAACCGCGGAAGGGAATCTGCCCATCTTGCTTGGCTCTCTGTGTAGTGCCGAGGGTGGAAGCCGGGTCGAGCCAGACAGGGTATTTCTTATCAGTAGGTTTTTTTTCCTCCATGGTTGTTCTCCAGTTTCTCTCCAGATTTTTCCAGTAACCGTTTTCTTGAACAAAACGGTCGCCTTGTTTGAACTGACTCACCCGGTCACTCCGCGAACCCCGCCGGCGCCGGAGGAAATCAAGCCACTCCGAAAAAAAGGGGCCCCACTCCGATCCGGAACGGTATCGGCCGAGAAATGGCTTTCGGGCTCCGCGGAGAAAGGAGGAAAGAGGAAAGTCGTGAGAGAAGGCGGAAGGGTCGGGTTTCACAAGCGAAAACAAAAAAAATAAAAATAAAAAATAAAAAAAAGGACGTGAGGGGGGGACGGAAGGAAACTCAATTGTCTTTCGTATTTCTGGCTCGGTAGTTGGCTTGTTCCCACGGGGCGAAGGAGCAGCGAGCCGGGGGGGGAAGAGAGCAAAGCCGCGGTTGTGCTGGGCGAGATCGGGTGATGATGATGGTGTACTGTAGGGGACGGTCGGGGAACTGACCGGGATGGATGCATTCTCCATATGGATCGCATATTCGTATGTAAAGAGGTTGAAAGCTGGCGGCCAAAACGTAGCAATCCCTCGTCTCGTTCTTCACGAGCTGGCAGGGCCTCTCGCAATTGGACTGCCTGCCCTTTTCCCCGATGCGATGCCCACCTTTTTTTTACGTTTCTCTTTTTTTGCCAAGAGACGCGTGGTCTCTCATCCTATTCCCTGTTGATAGGTAGGACGGGGGGGACCCAAGGTCGCGTGCTCTCTGTCGAGCGCACTTTCCTGACTTTTCGCGACACACGAGAATCGGCGTCTCCTTTGACCCGTTGCTGCTGTTGTTGTGCTTGGCCGAAGAAGAGATGAGGTAAGTATTCGTACTCTGCCTATGGCCCTACCTAGTATGCAGAGACAGCCCACCAGCCTTGACCATACATCAATCGTAAGACCGAGATTAATCCTCAACTGGGAAAGTTATCCGCTGAAGCAAGCCCGCCCGCCTCATCAGAAACACGCACCAAAGAACACTCCGGGGCCCGGCTTTCCTCTTTCAAAACCACTCACAGGGGGGTCGCCCTTTCCCTTATTCCCATCAGTTCCCATGGCACCACCACTGCGAGTCATTACGGTGGGAAGGGATTGATGTGATGCGATCGGCAGTGGAGCTTTGCCGAGAGAGCCTGGTCAAAAAGGCCGCCAATTCCCCCGCATTTCTTTTGAAAGATCCCCCCCCCC
>JAMQMW010000290.1:0-14310 GCA_024115155.1 Thelonectria blattea
CGGAACCCCCCAAGACCCCTACATAATCACCTGGATCCCCTCGGACCCTCGCAACCCGCAACTCTTCTCCCCCCTCCGCAAAGCCTCCATCACCGCCCTCGCAGCAATCATCACCCTCGGCGCAGCCTTCACCTCGTCCACCTACGCCGGCTGCATCGCCCAGGTCATGACCGACCTGCACGTCGGAGAAGAGCTCGCCACGGCCGGCATATCCCTCTACGTGCTCGGCTTCGCCGTCGGCCCTCTAATCTGGGCGCCCGCGGGCGAAATGTACGGCCGGCAAATCATCCTGTTCGGCACGTACGCCGCCTTCACGGCCTTCAACGCCGGGAGCGCCGGGTCGCGCAACATCGCGACCTTGTTGACGCTGCGGTTCCTCGCGGGGGCTTTTTCGGCGTCGTCCATGACTAATACCGGGGGCGTCATCGCGGACATGTACGTCGCCAGCGAGCGAGGCATCTCCGTGGGAATGTTTGCCCTTGCGCCCTTCATGGGCCCGGTGTTTGGTCCTATTGTGGGCGGGTATCTGGGCGAGGCGGCCGGCTGGAGATGGGTGTCGGGGTTCACGGCCGTGTTCTCGGGGGTGCTGTGGTTGTTGGCTGCGGTGCTGATCCCCGAGACGTACACGCCTCTTTTGTTGCGCAAGAGAGCACAGAAACTATCCGAGGTGACGGGGGGAGTGTACAGGAGCGCCATCGATGTCAAGATGGGCGCTGAAGTGTCGTCCCGGGCGCAGTTGAAGAAAGGCCTCCTTCGGCCGTGGAGTCTCATCGTCTCCGAGCCGTCGCTACTCTTCCTGTCCATATACATGAGTCTCCTCTACGGCATCTTGTACATGCTCTTCGGGGCCATGCCCATCGTCTTCCAAGAAGGCCGCGGCTGGAGCGAAGGCAAAGGCGGCCTCGCATTCCTCGGAGTAGCCGTCGGCGAAGTCATCGCCTGTCTATACTGCATCCCCGAGAACCAACGCTACCTGCGCCGAGCCGCACAATCCGGCGGTTCAGCCTCGCCCGAGGACCGTCTCGTCCCGGCCATGATCGGAGCCGTAGCCACCCCGATCGGACTCTTCTGGTTCTCCTGGATCAACGGCCCATCCGTCCATCCCCTGGTAAGCATCGCTGCCGGGGCACCCTTTGGCTTCGGCATGGTTCTCGTCTTCATCTCGGTCAAGAATTACTTGGTCGACTCGTACACGGTGTTTGCGGCCTCGGCGATTGCGGCGACGGTGGTGATGAGGTCTTTCTTTGGGGCGGCGTTTCCTCTTTTCACGACGTCCATGTATCACAACTTGGGCATTCACTGGGCGTCGTCGATTGCTGCGTTTTTGTCACTTGCGTGCATGCCGCTGCCGTTTGTTCTGTATAGGTACGGGCGACGGATTCGGGAAAAGTGCAAGTATTCGCGACAAGCGATGGAATTGGCGGCCATTACTGATCAAAAGGCATCTCTTCGTTAAACATGGAAAGGTCCCTTTTCCTCATCTCTTCCTCTGTAATGTGTTGTTGTGAGTTGGGCGCCTGGATTCTGAACAAACTTACGAAGCAGTAGCTCCCAAGTTTCAAGGAGCCTAAATGGGCCAAGAATTCCTGATGTCGCAAAATTCTCCAGTGCCCCATGACTCCTTCCTGCCTGTACTCTTCGAACATCCCCAAAAGCTCGATTGCTGGCTTTCGGTTGTAATCTGTAGCAGGAGTACCCCATTGCGAGGCCGTCGGGGTGTATCAAAGGGAACTTCCGGATGAACTTGGAATCTTGGATAAAGCATGTCTAAGACTAGAACTTCTTTATTGAAATCATACAGAAATTAGAAAGTCCGCATGCCAATAGCAACCGACATATTAATTAAAGAATAGCTCATACTAGGATATGCTAAGATCTCCCCATTGTACCCGTCCTTTCAAGCCGCAAGACAACAATCTCACCCCCCCAATCTTCATCCCCTTCACCCTCACCAAGACCTTCTTCATCATCAGCCTCATGAACAGTCTTCAGCTTTCCCGCCCCTCTCCTTGCCCGAAACAACTCCGTACGCCTCCCCCACGTCGCCAGATTCGCCGTATCCGGGATTCGCCAAAGAACCCTCCGAAACTCCCGCCGACGACTCTTCCTATCAACACCCGACCCAAGCACGGTATACGGCCTCGCCGCCCTCGCCGCGTCCGCGCTCGATATCCCCCACAGCCAGTGCTCCAAGCAGCTAGGGAGAGGCTTCGGCCCGGGTTCCAGCAGACTTCGCTCGAATCTGCAGTCGTCCGGCACTCCGAGCCTCGCCAGGAGGTTTCTGAGCAGGGCCTCGTGAGCCGGCCCGTTGGGAGAGGGCTTGGTCCGCATGACGAGTGCTTCCGGGTGTACTAAAGTCACGGAGCCGTCGTGACACACCCAGAGAACAGAAATGTAGCTCAGGGTGACGACTTGCGCTGCGTCCCCCACCGCATCTCGAACCGTGTGCACGTCTTCCGCCGGGATGCACACAACGGAAACATCCCCATCGCCCTCCAGCCGCCCCTGAAACCTCTTATACTCGCGGAAAAGAGCCTTGAGAATGGGCTTCCGACACGCCGTCCGCCCCCGCGTGACGTGCCGCACCGTGTGCACCTCAAACGGCTCCTCGGGCTGGAGGATGGCCTCGAGCACCTCGACCGCGTTGAGGGGTGCTTCGACGAGGAACGGTTTCAGGCCGGTGGCCGTGTCTAACAGGACGAAGTCGTCGGCGTCGATCGAAAACTCCCCGGTGTGGGAGGAGAAGTTTTTGAATATGCCGTCGTATCGAGAAGTTGCTTCGGTTCTGAGGTAGAGGTCGTCTACCTTGTCCAGCTGGGGGATGTCGTCGGGGAGATCGGGGGTGATTTTGTTTTGCAGACGTTTTCTGTTTTCTCGGATGAGCTTGTCGACGGGGTTTGAGGGAGAGGAAGGCATTAGGGAGGTGATGATGTGGGAGGAAGGCATTGAGGAGGTGGTGAGTTTGGAGGAAGGGGTTGTTTTGTGGTCCATGGTAATTCAGAAGGAGGGGAGTTGTGTTGTTGTTTCAACTTTCGATATTGATTGAGAACGAGACTGATGAGGAAAAGAGGCGAGTATTGAAGGGACAGATATTCGATGCAAATGGAGAAGGGAAAAAAAAAAGAAAAAAACGTTGATATCAATATTTATGCATGACTCACTGGCAAACCTTCACGAGAGCATCAACAGCTAAGGGGCAACATGTTGAGCTGTCCCGGGAAACCGGTTGCTACCGACGGGGAAGTAACAGGCACGGATACATGAACCTTGCGCAAAGATGGCATCGTGGAACTTTCCAAACAATCTACATAAAATCATCTTACTGTCAATTGACCTCCTGGCTTCATAGATACTGGGGATAACAAGAGACACAGTGGCCTTGATTTGTGACGACTACTTACGATATAAACAGAAAACCAGAGTCCCAGGACAAATTCGAGAACAACGCACAATAGCCTAACATCACCTAATCCCTCTCATACATCAACTTCAACCCCTCCTCCCCAACCGCCCTCCTCACCCCCTCCAAGCCCTCAACCCTCCTCGCCAACGCCGCATAATTCCCAAACTCCCCCTCCATATCCAACCCAATCTCCCTCCCCCACCTCGCAAAAATATACAGATAAAAGTCCGCCGCCGTCACCCCCTCCCCCACGGCAAACTCCCCCTTCCTCCTCCCCAACCTCCCATCAACGACACCAAAGCCCCTCCGCACCGCCTCGATCCCCTTCGCCCTCACCGCCGCACGCGTCCCCGAATCGTCCGTGAACCGTCCTGGCCGAAAGACCATCCCAAAAGCCTGTCCGTGGATCGCACCCGAGAGGAAATTCAACCACTCGGCGACCCGGGCGCGAGATAGACCCTCGTCTGCGCCGAAGAGTTTCGCCTCGGGGACCAGGGAGGAAAGGTATGAGAGAATGGCGGGGACTTCGGTGAGGACCTCGCCGGCGATTTCCAGGGCGGGAACGAGACCGAGGGGGTTGATCTCGCGGTATGCTTCGCGGGACATGGTCCCGTCGAGGGATTGCACGCCCTCGGGGCCGTCTTTGCTGAGGGCCATGGGGACGCCGCGGAAGGGGATGTTGAAGTGTAGGAGGACGGCGTGGGGTACCAGGGCGCAGGACCCGTTGGTTAGGTAGAGGGTGAGGGGAGGAGTCATGGTTGATGTTGGTATCGAGCCTGATCACCGAAGACTGTGAAGAGAGTAGGCTCACGGCCCTCGAGGCCTCGTAGGCTCTTATACCGAGCCATGTCAAACGCGCCCTTGTCGAAATAGCATTGACCGAGCCACGTTTCAACACAGAGCTGACAAATTCGGCCTTTCTAACTGTCCGCCGCGTTTGAACTTGAATCCAGGCTCCATGTCAGCGTGGTGGTGTCTCCATGGAACATGTCACAGGAATGGTGGCGGAACAGAGCTTCGTTGGATTCATGATATCATGTGTCAGCAACCACCCTCACCCGCTAAATCTTTCGCGCACGCTTCAACATGGGCGCAATATCATCGCCGATATCCCACACTCGACTCCCCCTCGGCAACGTGCCCGCGAACCGCCCCATCCACCCATCGACAACACACCTGCAAAACGAGATGCCGTGCACCGCCGCCGTTCCGCCTCCGTGAATCCAGCTCTCGAGCCGCGTGGTGCTCTGCAGGTCCGGTGGGTCGACGCCGATGTCGATGTGATCCAGACCGGGGAGGCAGCCGCACGTATCCTCGGCGCAAGTGACCCAAGCCCACACAACGAGGGCGCTGATGGCGATGGAGAGATATGCCACCGGGTCGAGGTCCCTATTTCCGGCGTCTTCTCCGTCCAGGTCGACCTCGCGCATCCTCAGGACCCCGATGGCGTGGAGGAGCGCTCTTCTGCTCTCCGCCGTCACTGCCCACTCGTGGAGGAGCGCCTGGTAGTTTTGGATCCTCGGCGGTATCGAGGGCTCGTTCTGTGCCGGGGCCTCCAGATACACCGCAACCGCGTTGATGGTGCGGATGTCGGCGTAGAGTTGCATTCCTTGGATGTGATATAGCATGAGCGCGTCCGAGACCAGAGACTTAATCTGCGACGTTGCTTCGGCTCGCTCACGCGCCGGGTCCTCGTCGAACCTCCCCAGATACGCCACAAATGGCAACCCCGCAGTCTCCTCAGTCCCGTAGCTCTGGCTACATTGGTGCGAGATGCGCTCCATCTCCGCCTTCCACGTTTCGAGGTGCCACGCCAACGAACGCAGCGACTCGATGGCAACTTTTCCGGTGCGTCGGGTGACCTGCAAGTGGTTCCAGATGCCTGGCGAGAGCCCGCACAGGGCCAATTGGACGTCCTCGAGCAGAAGAAGCGACCTTGCTCTCGAATTCGGATTGCAGGTGATTTCGGCGAGTTTGTAGCTCGTTCGATCCGCGGGCTCCATAGGCAATCGCTTAAAGAAGACGTCGAGACCGTAGGCGTTCCACAGAGCAAACGTCGAAGGTAGTGCCACGTCCAGCTCTTCTCGATGGATCGTGGGGGGTTGCCACCGAGCGATGGACATGTAGGCGTCGATTTTGTACAAGGCCGCAATTGTCCTGCATCGTGTCAGTTCTCATGTCCTGGGTTCTGTGAATCTAAGGATTCTGGGGCATATCTCACCTCTTCCAACGCTCGCGAATCGATTGCACCCATGGTAGAAAAGTGCCTGGGAAATGGACCCGTTGTTGATGCCCGGAGCTTGAACAAACGAAGAACTCAATCTCTCGGAGAATCGCAACCAGCATCCCCTTGAGCAGAACGGCTCTTGCAATCACCTTCTCACCCTGCTAACGGTTAGACGAGGTCAGAGACGGAACCATGGAATTCTTACCCCGTGGTAGAATGCAAAGACGATATTCAGAGTAATGGCTTGATACAGCTCAGTTGGCCACGGTCGCTCGGCCAAGTCGCGAGGAGTAGGTTTGGACTATTCGAGTTAGTGGCGGCGAGACAAAGGCGTGGGAATACCAACCAACTCCTCAAAGAACCTATCCATCAACCTGGAGTGGAGTTCAATAGCAATGTGCTTCAAGTCTTCGGGGTGCTTGAGCCATGATCCTATCATGGCCACTGTGGCCGTCACGCCAACCGGTGGCGGCATGGAGTAAAAGGTCGGGGCGTGAATGACGGGCCAGCACTGATGGAATCGCCCAAAGTATTCATCCGTGGCCTCCTCAATCCAACCCTTGTCGTCGGCAGGTATCTTATACTCCTCCGACAAGGCCGACCCCGTTGAACCGTGCGATGTGAGCATGTTTGCAAACCGGGCCAGCCCGGCCGCCGCAGGATTGTCGGCCAGATCTCGAGGCGTGCTGAGGGTGCCAGATGTGGGCGTCGAAGAATCGTCTGTGACCTCCCCTTCTGCCGTCGAGATGCGAATGAGCGATGCTGCGTCAGTGATGGGCTGGACCTCATTCCTCGAAGCTCCATTCGTTCTGTTCGAGTTTGCGGCGAGTTTGTAGGTGCAGCTGATGCCCCTCTTGGCACAGAGAGAACACTGGGTGCCTCCATCACATTTCGTCTTGTTTGCATGGCAGGCATCACACGCTCTGCCGCGTCGAGAATCGGGTGCTGCCGAAGTCAAGTCATGACGGGCCATGTGGCGTCGCAATAAGTCACTGCACCACAAATCAGCAACCACACCCTAACAACTGCAATTGCGAGTACTCACTTTCGGGTAAACGATCGCTGACACAGCGAACACGTAAAGTTCCGTTCTCCATGGGTGGCCTGGTGACGGCGCAGATGCTCCTTTCTGATGAAGGCTTTTCCGCAGTGACAAACGTGTTTGCTTGAAGGTTCGCAGGTGGATTTAGGGGCCCTAAGAACACCGGTGAGTAAGAACAACAGAGCAAAGGCAAAGAGGTCCAAGCATGATTGTGTTTCGGGGATCCCACCCAGATTTCAACCAGCAACGGGATAACACAGCAAGGACAGTGGGTTCAAGAGGGCTACCGAAGACCAACCTGTATGAAAACGGATCCTCAACGGCTCCCGCAGCCGGGTGGGATGGATCGGAGTCGGATGTCATGGCAGATTACCCTACTGGAAAGCTGGGGTAACGGCTATGACAGTAGGCTGATTGATGATTGATCTGATGCGATGAATCATGGAACCCTGTGGTCTGTCCCGCAGGGTGGTGGGCGAGGAGACTGGGCGACGGAATAAGCAGACTCGAGCGGCAGCTGTTTGTATTCGTATCCGGGGCGAGCAACGACGGCCGATGCTCGGAAATAGCGTGGCGAGACGGACCGGCGAGAACAAGTAGCGATTCGTGATTCTGCCTGCAGAATGCCAGTGGCAGAGAGATTCGAGTTGCACAGGAAAGCATCGGGGACGAGAGACCGGCAGCGAGTGGGATAAATGGAGATGGGCGAGTCGCTTTGCAAGTCGGTTTCTGAGTGGGATTGAGAAGGTGGGATGAAACGGGGACTCCACTGGAGACCACCGGGAAGGAGGTGCGGGTTACTAATGTCAACGGTCACGTGAGTCCTCCCGATGAGGTCAAGATCGCTCCTCCAGGTCCGCGCGTCCATCCCAATCGGCATCCCGCTCGGAAATCTTGAGTCGGAGTCGAGAGTTTTGGTGGTGACCTTACCTAAGGTCTCAGGTGAGCGACCAACGACGAGGGATGACGGATCGATGGGATTACTGAGACGATTGTCATGGTAATGGAATGGCGGAATGTGGAAAGACGAAGAGGTATATAGCTGGCGAGAAGAATCGTCTTGAAAGCCAGAACTCACTCTTCACTTACACTCTCACATCCACAGCCCACCGCACACTCCCACCCAAACACACGCAAACAAACAAACCACCCACCTCCCGGCAATAACAAAGCACCGTTACAACCCGTTCCCACTCCCCACACACCATGTCGCCCGTCAAGAATGTCGTCATCGCCGGTGCCTCTGGCGCCCTCGGCTCCGTTGTCTTCCAAAAGTTTGTCGACTCGGCCAAGTTCAACATCCGGGTGTTGAAGCGCGCCGGCTCCGCCTCCAAGTTCCCCGAGGGCACCGATGTGGTCGAGGTCGACTACAACTCGCTCGAGTCCCTGACGGCCGCCCTGCAGGGCCAGGACCTCGTGATCTCGACCCTCACCACCCTGGCCATCGAAGCCCAGCTCACTTTCATCGACGCCGCCATCGCCGCCGGCGTCTCGCGGTTCGTCCCCTCCGAGTTTGGCTCCAACCTCGACGTGCCCAGCGTGCGCGCCCTGCCCGTCTTTGCCCAAAAGGTCAAGATCCAGGACGCCCTCATCGAAAAGGCCAAGACTTCGTCCCTGTCTTACACCTTTGTCTACAACTCGGCCTTCCTCGACTGGGGCTTGGACCACAAGTTCATCTTTGACTGGTCCGAGTCCAAGCCAATCATCCTTGACGGCGGCGACAACGAGTTCAGCACCACCACCTTGTCCAGCGTCGGCGACGCCCTGGTCGGCATCGCCAGCCACCCCGACGAGACCAAGAACCGCGTCGTCTACATCCACGACCTCGTCATTACCCAGAACAAGCTCCTCGAGCTCGCCAAGAAGGTCGCTCCCGAGCGCCCCTGGGCTCCCATCCCCGTGGCCCTCGATGACCTGACTGCCAAGTCGGATCAGCGCCTCGCCCAGGGCCTGTTCGACATGGAGACTTTTGCGCCTTACTTGTTCCGCGCCATCTTTGACCCTCGCAGCCAGCCCAAGTTTGAGAAGACGGACAATGAGCTGCTCGGAGTCAAGGGTAAGACCGAGGAGGACATTATTGAGCTCCTCAAGCCCCTCCTCAAGTAAGCGTTGAGACTGCAGAGGTCGAAAAACGAACTGAGAATATTACAATTACCTATTGAATAAAATGAATATTTACATGACATTATTGAGCGCTTGTTAGTGAAGTTTACCATCTCATTCTCGACGACAGGGACGAACTTACCCGGTAGGCGATTTACGTGTTAATGAGCCTGATCCTTCATTGTCCATGGCTCCATGTGCTTCTCAATCGAAATATTGAAGGAAATTGGGACAATCGGCTTCGATTAAAATAACATTAAATTTGTACATAATTAATGAAGGGAGTGTGTGTTCTTCTGTTCTTACATTCATGGCTAAGACAGAACCCTCATGGAGTCACGGCCCCGGTCCATTAAGCTTCCACCATCAATATCACCAGCATAGGTAGTACAAGTCAAAACAACAAACACCTAGCCCTGCAGCGCGAGAAAAGCACCAAGCCCAAGACTAACAGGCACAAAGATCCAGTGTCCCCATTCCATGCCCTCCACAAGCCCACGGCTCACGAACCCGTCAATCAGCGCGAGCGGCGCGCCCGCGAGCATCGTGTAGCCCAGAGTCCTCCGGTCTGCGGTAAACCACACGGCCAGCGTCATCAAGCTCATGGTGATGTTGCGTGCGCCAGCCATTTGCACGAGGGAGTGGGCGAGCTTTCGCGCCTGAGGCTCTGAAGGCGAGGGGAAGTTGAGGAGGGAGAGAGCGTGGGCCGGGCGCAGGAGAGAATTGATGCCAACGAGCCCGGGCATCATGCCGAGAGCAAAGACGGCCGTGGCGGCGTAGTCGGTGGATTGAAGGGAGGCCATTTTGTGTGATGGAGTTGCAGTTGCAGGATGCAATTGAGTCAAAAGGAGAGACTCAGAGAAGTTATTCTTGAGCCATGACGTCAACATCTATGGACTAATCAAACCCCATACTCGAGGTGAAGCTGACACAAACTCTGGACAACGTTCGAGGTCAGCTCAGGCCAATCAGCATCTCACCTGACATTCTTCAATTGACGACATTGTAAGTCGAGAATTGCCAGAAAAAAAGAGTCCAAAATGTCAAGAAGAAAAAGGAGAAAAAGTGTTCGACGGAATGCAACCCATGCCTACCCTGAATTAGCTCACGTGACGCTCCGGTCCTACCCCGAATCGTACGACAGGCATTGCTGTTCTTAACCTCTCACCGACCCCTCAAACACCCAAAAACGAATGCTCGACATCGAACCAATTCCTCGCCACCATGGCCAATTCTAATCTCTACCTCGCTGTCGCTGGCGCCCTCGTCGTCGTTGGCCTGACGTACGGTGTCCCCCTCTTTTTCGCCGAGTACTTCCCCTGGCGCAGCCTCTGGAACCAACGCCATGGCCGACCTACCGTGACGACTGAATCGTACAAAGGCAGGACCGTCTTGATCACCGGCGCCAATGGCGCGTTTGGATCGAGGGCGGCCAAGCTCTTTGCTCATCGCGATGTTGAGACGCTTGTTCTGGTTGATGTCAAGGACTGCGGGGAGGTCAAGCAGCAAATCGAGGCCGAGCTCGGGGATCTCAACAAGCCCGTGCCCAACATCCTGGTTTGGCAAGCCGATCTGATGTCCTTTGCTGGATGTCAAGAATTGGGAAAGAAGGCACGTGAGCTGAAGAACCTCGACCATGTCTTGATGACTGCTGGAATTTTGGCCTTCCATCGCCGCGAGTCGCCTGAGGGATGGGAAACTTGTGAGTTCAGCTTACCGCCACCTGCGGGCACCTTGCAGATATGTACTAACATCTCCAACAGCCATCCAAGTAAACTTCCTCTCCGGCGCCCTCATCTCTCTCCTTCTCTTACCCCTACTCAAGTCCTCCCCATCCAACCCCTCCCCTCCCGTCCTCACCTTCGTCACCACCTTTGGCATCTACCCCTCCTCCTTCACCATGTCCGTCCCCAAGAACGGCTCCTACCTCAAGCGTCTCAGCAACAACAGGGACGGCATGGAGCAAGCCCACCAGTACGGCCGCTCAAAGGCGCTCCTCCTCTACTTTGCTCGTGAACTCGCCACCCGAGTCTCGGCGGCCAAGGGCTTGCCCAAGGTCACAATCAACAGCGCCGACCCCGGCTCGGCGTGGACGCCACTCACGAACCCCAACCAAGCGAAGCTGATCCCGAGATTGATCATGAACTTTGGAGCGAGAGAGCCGGAGATTTGTGCTACTGCCCTGGTCAACGGAGTCTCGGCCTCTGCGGACGGTCATGGGAAGATCATGCAGGATTTTGACACTGCGCCGTAAGTTTTCTCTAATTGAGCCGAGGGGTCTGAGTGTGCGATGCTAATGATTCAATGGCAGATACCCGCCCTTCATGGAGAGAAAGAGCGGCCGTGCAGCACAGCACCGCGTTTGGGAGGAGGCCCGGGCCGAGTTTGAGGCAAAGGTTCCTGAGGTCAAGTCCATATACGAGATGTTGGAGTAATGGAAAACGGGCCTATGCCAAGCAGGGTTTAGGATGTGCAAGAGCATAGGCTGGCCTGGCCTGAATTGAAGCGTTGTCGAGGGCGGAGACACGGTTGGGAAAAGTTTTTTATGAGCCTCGTGTAGCTCTGTGGCGATGAGCACGGAGAGAGCGCCTCAAATGCGTCTGCACATGGACACTCGTCGTAAACCTACAACTGCTCCTACTTGTAGGTAGACATTTAAACCTAATTATCTACCCATAGTTTGTTGGCGGACACCATTCGCCGACCAATTTCGACGGATCCAGTGTGCCGGTATCTGGAAGGGTGAGAGCAGCCATGGCGTTGTCTGCCGCATTCCTGTGAGATGAAGGGGGAAGTCGGGTTGAAAAGTCAAGGCAGAATGCTTTAAATTGTGAGGGAAAACAACTCGACTGGGGCAGAAATGCTTGCGAGGTTGGTGTGCGAAAGGCTGAAAGCGTCGGACGGTTCGGGGTTCATCTCCCTGCCATGCACTACCCAAGGCGACACTGAAGACGGACCTGACAGCGGGCTCCCTTGAATCTCCTCGGCCTACGACCTTCATCACAGAAAAGTCATTTAATAGTAATGAACATAATAAATTTGAATTAAACCTATTTAACCTTCTAAACTGTACAAAAGAAATTGCTCATGGCTCTTCTTGCGTGCTCGATTTTGTCGTACGACTCGTACTTGATGTGGGAGTCTCCTTTGGAGTAGTCGTTGGGGTTCCCGTTGGAGTTCCCGTTGGTGTAGTCGTCGGAGTATCCTTTGGAGTGCTCGTCGATTTCGTCGATGCAGGGCCTTTTGTCGAGCTCGTCTTTGAGCTTGACGCCGTCGACTTCGTGCTGCTCGGCGATTGCGAAGGACTCGTAGTGCCACCCAAATCCTCTACACCCGCACCAGCCGCCTTCGTCGTGGACGCTGTCGTGGTAAGACTCGTCGACTTCGTACTAGTCGATGTTGTCGAAGTCGTCGAGCTCATCGTCGTCGACGTCGAACTCGTCACATTGTTAATATACATGTTCAACCTATTCCCCGCACCGCAATACGTCAACTTGTCTCCCGGGCACAAAAAGCTGCAGTCCTTGTCGCTGACGTTCTTGCCCGGCGTCGCGCCGTTGTTCCCGTCGAGGTTGAGGGTGTTGCCGCACCAGCACTCGACGCCGTACTCGACGCCGACGTACTGGAAGGCCCAGCACTTCTCGAGGCACATCTCGACCGTCATGTTGTCGCGGTTGAGCTGCTGGCTCTTGAGGACCCGGCCCGAGGACGGTTCCGAGACGCATGAGTAGATGGTGAAGTTTTCGTTGCCGGGCCAAATGGAGGGGGTCGGGGTTTTGGTGGCGCTGGTTGTGGTGCTGGTTGTTTTTGTTGTGGTGGTTGAGGTTGATGTGGTTGAGCCTGTAGTGGACGAGTCGGTGCCAGTTGACTTTGATGTTGCAGAAGTAGGGCTTGTGCTTGCAAGAGTCGTAGAACTGGTACCCGTGGACGTCGCCGATTCCGCCGAACTGCTTCTCGTGCTCGTAGTCAAACTCGAAGAAGACGTCAAAGTCGAACTCGTCGTTGTCGTAGTCGTAACCGAGGCCACATCAACCGACCCCTTCATGTACAACTGCAACCGATTCCCAGCACCGCAATATTCCGTCCCGTCTCCCGGACACGTAAATGAGCAGTCCTTCTGGTTATCGGCCTTGACGCTTCCCGCGTTGAGTTGGTTCCCGCAGTAGCACTCGCGGCCGTACTCGACGCCAAAGTAGGTATAGCCGTCGCAAAAGGCGGCGCAGCTCTCGAGCGTCATGTCGTCCTTTGCGTAGGCCTTGGAGTTGAGGGCGCGCGTGCTCGTGGCTTCGGTCCAGCAGCCCTGGAAGGTCCAGGTGCCGATGGTTGGGGAGATTTGGGGGCCGGTGGGGTTGGCGCTTGTTGTTGTTGTTGTCGTTGTTGTTGATGTGAACGTCGGCTTGGTTGTGGTTGATGTCGATGATGTGGACGTTGGCTTGGTAGTCGTGGATGAACTGGCCGTAGACGAGCCGCTGGATGAGACAGACGAGGTCACAGACGTTACCGTGGATGAAACGGAGGAGCTGCTTGTCGAAGACGTCGTACTTGTGGAAGCCACCGCTGCGTTCTTCTCATACACGTTGAGTCTGTTGCCGGCGCCGCAATACTCTGTCGAGTTTCCTGCAAAGAGTCAGCATCCATTCGCTCCCATCTTCGCTTCAAACCTACCATTGCACACCATGTTACAATCCGAAAGAGTCGTAAGCACCGAGCCGTCGCTGAACGAATTGCCACACCAACACTGCCCAACGTTAGCACAAGAACCAATAGACCATTCAACACACTTACCTCTCCTCCATACTCAAGACCAGCATACGTAAACGAAGATGCCGCGCACGCCGTGACACAGTTGGCCACGGTGGGAGGATTGTTGGCTTTGCCGTTTGGCAGTGCCCTCGAAGACTTGCCCTCGGTATAGCAGCCAATGTGCGTATACCCGTTCACCCCTGGATTCGCAAACGGCCCGGCAGGCACACTCGTCGTGCTGACGGCGCTCGATGTCGTGCCAGTGCCGCCGGTATCTCCAGTGCTCGTCGAAGCCTTGGTCGTTGAAGTCGTCGACGACACGCTGTTATTGTACTGAAGCGAGTCGACAAACGTACTCAGATAGGCTCCTCCCGCTCCAGCCCCCACGCCACTACCACCGCAGATCTGGTTAAGATCGGCCGCGCAGTCGTAGTTGCAGTTCCCTTCAACGACTTGCAAGTTGGGAATCGTGTTGCCGCCCCAGCACTCACGGTGGTACTGCGTCCCGCAGAAGACGTATCCCTTCGCCGCGCACGCTGCGATGCACATGGCCGTCGTCAGCGTGTCGGTGGCCAACAGCTGGTACGGGAGCTGACGCCCCGGGTTGTTCTCCTTGAAGCAGCCGAGGTATCTGTACCTGCCCTGGCCGTTTGGCAACAACGGCGGCGCCTGCTCCGACACGGCGTTGCAGAAGAACTGGATAAACTGCTTGTCCATGTTGGGGTCGTTGGAGTTCATGGTCCACTGTGCCGTGCCGTTGTATGGATCGACGTTCCACTGGCTCTTGGCCGC
>JAMQMW010002865.1:0-47697 GCA_024115155.1 Thelonectria blattea
CCCTATTGGTCCCTGTTGTGGCCCCCTCTTGCCTTGGCAAGCAAGGCGAGGCAAGCATTTGTTGCGTTTCTCCTCCCTCTTGCGGTGTCCCGTTGTCTGCTCGTCCCGGGAGCACTTTCCCTGCTGGATTTCGGGGTGATCTTGCCCGCCCAGGCAAGCATGGCATAGCGCACATCCCTCTTGCGTCCAGTCCAATTGAGCCACCGCACCTTCCAAGTTCCCCGAACAGATGACAAGAGACTCAGATGGGTGGAAGGAGAAATAGCAGTGTCTCCTTCCGTGTCTCCCGGTCTCCTTCCCTCATTCCCTCCTTCCCGTAATAAATTGCTTACCTTATCGTTTTCGAGCCATGTCCTTGTCGATGCACCTTGAAACCATGAACCATGCATGTCTTTGCTCACAACACACACACGCACAAATTATTTACCACTTGACCACCTCCTCACTCTCGTTGCCGATGGCTGATGGCCCTGCATCCATCTGTCGATTTCATCTCCGTATTTGCGGTCCGGCCTTATTAACGCCGTCGAGCAAAGACGGTTGAACCTCTTGTCGCAAATCAACGCCCTGGGATTCGCCTTGTCTCCTCCGTGTCTCCTCTTCCCCGGACGTACATGACAACACATGTATTATGATGCAACTACGGCTTCTATTCTCATCTCACCCTTCCCCTCAATCACAGTCACCTCCAACAAGGTATCCGAGATCGATCCATATCCCCGACCCGACCTGATCTGACCTTGGCCGGAGTCCCTGACTCGCCTGTTGTCTCTCTCGGCATGTACGCCCGTGACGCATCTCGCTACAAAACCTTCTATACAATCCCATCTTCACCCAACGTGCGAAGACGGAGCACGAACTTCTAAATCCAGGAACTCGTCCTCCAAATCGCACATGTCCATCGACTTCTCCACAAGCGCTCGAGGCGCCGTTAGCTTCAGAACTTGTAACTGATGTGGAGGCCGGGAGATGGGAATGCAAGCCTCCTTTCGTTGGACGGGGTGAGGCGGCAGCGGAGCAAAGGAGGCAACGAGCCATTCCTTGCAGAAGATCCTCTTCGTAACGCCTACGGACTCAAGTGCATGCCATTTCGACCAAAGCAAGACATGGCACGGACACGGCCATGATACGACGCAGCAGAGCATGAAGTGGTCACTGGGGGCCATGATAGCCTCACGAGGCCGAAATCAAAAATCCCATCTCCTCGGTCGATGTAGCCGTCTTCGAATGTTCAGGATTGGACGTCAAAAAGGTGTGCCTCCAAGTCAAGCCATGACCACACTCTACTTGCATCGTCCGTTGGAAGGCCTGCATCACCACGATCCCACATCAGACACCAGGCGCTAACCGCTTGACAACTCAACAAGTCACCCACGTCCCCTCCTCCACGCAACAGCACCACTCAGAATCGTGCTGATCAGCCTCCTCGTCAAGGTCCAGGGTCCCTGTTGCTGCATCGAGTGGTGCTGGCACGCAAAGCTGTGTTGGGGGCGTTTCTTGGCTGCCTGAAGTGCCAGCTACGAACAATGAGCGTTCCTTTTCGACAAAGCAGCCATCAAGGTCTGACTGACACCAGGCTCCCTCCCACATCCCACAGGCCGAAGCTTGACTGACGCGGCTGCTCTCCGGTCGGGGTCAAAACAAGCGGCCTCGGGGTGTTTGAAGATTAGCGTCTGCTTTTAGGCGAACAGTTGATCGGGGGTCCGAAGGGGGGAAAAGTTTCCAAATCTGTCGGGCAAAAACCAGATTGAGGAGGACAGTGCTGAGTGCCCTAGACCGGCCGAGAAGTGGAGGTGCGGAGAGAGAGAAGAGGGAGAGGGAAAGGTCCCCTGCCGCCGCCGGCGTGTAGTGTGGGGTAGGGGTCGATTTGATATCCTCTTAGCTTTTAGTCCCCCGGATATCGTCTCGGCTCAGTCATCAGTCTCATTGCCGCCGCCATCGTATGAGTTTGCCGTGGGCACCATGCAGGTCTCATCTCACTTGGCGGTTGGATGAACAGATGCGTCTGCCTTTGATCGTTTCAACTCGATCTTCTTGCTAGGGGTCAACAAAGTACGAGGCGCGATGCTCCCTTACTCGCCACCGCTTTCTAGTTTCATCCACTCCACCACAGCTGGTTATCAGCTCTCGACCTCTCCCCCACGGGGTTCAGCGTCGCGTCTGACAATACCGACATCCCCAACCAACCCACAATTCCCTCACTTCAAGGTCACAACGTTCCTAGCTTATCCGTCAGTGGCTTGTCATGCCTCGACCGTTTGGACTATTTCGACTGACTCGCCCCTCGGATATGGCAATTCTTCGGCTGGGTTGACTTGCAACTTACAACGACGTCGAGTCTTGGGGGCCGGCAAGACTTGCACGGTCCAGACTGCATCATGTGTCAATGCAGAGGGAACCATCTCACTCGTGTCTTCTCAGTCCGCAGCTCGCATAGGTACGACTCTCAACATGTCCTCTGGCGTCACCCCGGCATGTCCTGACGAGATCACATCCGGGGTAATAAGATTGTGGGGTTGGAGACGGAACCCCAGGACCCCAGATAACTACAGTACCTACGGATACACATCATGAACTGACCCAGCCAAAGCGGGTTTTTTGGGTCTGGAGTACGCGTGATCACCATGTTGAATCTGGGGAAGAGGCATTTTGCTTCTCGAAATCGATCTCGAGGCGTCTGCTTCAGCTCGATTTCCGTGCTCGCCCGGACTTGTAGGACTGGTCCTCGGGTAAGGCACCGAGGCTAAGCCGAGATTCCGCATCACGCCGCTTGTGGCAGTTGAACAGAGACAGAGACACGGAACTGGAGCTGGAACTGTTGGGGATGGGGAAGAACCGCCGCTAAGACTAGAGGTGATTGCCTGCCTCGTCCTGCCTTGGCTTTCCCGCCTGTGGCACAATGACCCAATGGCCGAATAGCGCAGCGTTGTGAAGGTCCTATTATTGGATGGAGCGGTGCTCTCGTTCCCTCCCCACGGCAGCACTTCCGGAGAAGGTACGTAATATCACCCATCACCAACCTGCATGTGGCCGTCCAGACTGTACATGATGCTCCAGCAACGCAAGGGGGAAAGAGACCATCCTGGTGCACGACGCAGCTCAACCAATGTCCAAGGTTTCGCAGGGTGGTGCAAGACTCCGCTTCGCGTTTTTCGCATCCCCCTCATGACGGCCCAGCCCTCTCGGCGTCGTGGTCTCACATCTTTCCCACACTCCCTCGCCTATTCGCTCACTCACTCGGCCCTGGAGAAGTAGCCAACCTCACCGCTATCACTTCCCAGCTGAACCAGGCGCTGCCTCATGGCCTCGGCCCTCTTTCGCTCATGCTCGCCGAGGCGCGCAAAGGAGCACCCGTCCACCCAGTTGCCGACTCCGTGCTGCAGAACGTTTCTGGCCCGGAGGCGGTTTCCCTGGACGTGTCCCACGGAACCGTGCAGCGTCATTCGCTCCTTGCTGGAGCTGTAGGCGCCGCGGTGCAAGATGTTGTTGTTGTAGAAGACGATGTCTCCGGGCTCCAGTTGGACGACGAGCTGGCCCTCCAACTGCTTCTCGAAGGGGTCGGCGGACCGTTCGACGTCGGTCCTCGGCCGCTTGTGCGAGCCGGGAACGACAATCAGCGAGTCGTCGTGGTATAGGGCAAAGTTGTACTGGGCGTGGTATGCCGGCCTGCCCAAGCGCTCCATCTCCTCTTGCGGCATAGCCTCGGCCGGGATGTCATCTCGATGCCACCTCAATTCGAAGTCGCTCTCGGGCCGCACGAGCATGTTGAAGAGCTCCATGACGAGGTGCTCGTCGCGGCACTGCAGCAGCTGCTTCACGATGTCCAGGATGGGGTCGGAAAAGTAGAGGGCCGTGAAGCCCTCATGGCCCGGGAGGTCCGGGTTCATCAGGTGCTGCACGCCCCAGATGCCGTGCTCCCGCGCCGCGCTGGCGTCCCACGGCGGGAACTGCTTGCCCACGGTCCGGACGTGAGGCCACCCGCCCCCACGCGCCAGCTCCGTCGCCTTGCTGCTCGCCGCCCGCAGCTCCTCGAGTCTGGGACCGCTGACTATGGCTTTGATGACGACGAAGCCATCCCGGTCCAGGCTGTTGAGGTATGGCGAGGGCTGCTGGTGGTGGTGCTGCTCCTCCTGCTGCTGCTCCTGCTGCTGTTGGCCTGACATGGCGTGCGCTGTTTTGTCACCCTTTGGCGCGCCTGTGGAGCAGTTCGAAGGGGGAGAGTAGCAACAGTAAGGTAACTGTGCGTGTGTGTGCGTGTGCGTTTTGTCTTTACAGTCTCTCTCGGGCCAAAGGGTATGTAAAGCTCTGCCCAGAAACGTCAAGGGTAAGGCCAGGAGCAATATCAAAAAGGCTTGGCGGCCCCTTTTGTCGACTGGTTTTTTTTGTTGCAATTAATCAGAGGAGGACGACAGCGTTTTCTGCTTTCTGCGTCGTGAGGGGAATTGAATGTGAGGGATCGAGAGGGAACGGGAAACGGCAACGAGGCTAATAATAATGTCGCGCGCCGCAACTACTTGGTACGCCGCAACTGAAGGGCACTGCACGAATTATGCGCCCAAATCCCGATTCGCAAGGTGGGGAATGGGCTGTCCCTCACTTCTCACTCGTCGACTGAGGTGCCATGCAGCTGAAGTGGCGGCGGAGAGAGCGTCCATTTAGTTGCCTCGAGTGAAGCAAACAAGAGGTAACGTAGCCCTCGGTATCACCAAGGAGATGCGGCATCGGGAGGGGAACATGGAGCATGGAAAGCATCGGCATCTGGGTCTCATGGTGGGGGGACAAAAAAAAAAGAAAGCAGCAGTTCCTTCGGTCGCAACGTGGAAAAAAGAGAGGTTCTTCTTATCATTGTCGTTATTAATAAGCTAGGTATTTTGGTCGTGTGCTTCTTTTTTGATATCCCGCCCGTTGTTTGCTCGGCCTCATTCCGCGTGCTAGCGCTCGCTGCTGCCTCCCGTCTCCCGTCTCTCACTCTCTCATCCCTTTTTTTCTCTATTCGCAAGCCGCGGCTGGCCACCGCACGGCAAACCCCCTCACCGTCTTTTGCACGTCCAAGTCGCCCGGGTCGTTGTCGAAGAGGGGCTTGTCGAGGCGGCGCTCGGCCACCTGCTCGACGAGGAAGCCCTGCTCGCGGGCAATGTCGAAGAACTTCTCGTCGGCCGCCTTCTTCCACGGCCGGTACGACGTGAAGAAGACGTAGGCGACGCTTCCGGCCGACCGCCGCAGCGTCTCGCGGATCGTCTTGACGAGGGCCCCGTGCTCGCTGTGCCGGAAGAGCAGGTCCGCGAGGATGAGCACGTCGAAGCGCTGACCTTGCTCGAGGCGGGCGAGGAGCGGTTCCGAGTCGGCTCCCCAGACGAAGCCCACGGCGTCGACGGCCTTGGCGATGCGGCCGCGGGGCTCGACCGTTTCGTCGCAGGTGTCAATGTTCTTCTGCATGACGTTGACGATGTCTGGGTCGGGGTAGTCCGTCATGACGACCTTGCGGGCACCCAGGATGGCGGCCACGAGGCAGGGGAGGCCCGACGCGGCGCCGAGTTCGAGGACGGTGCGGTCGCGTACGCGGGACGGGTCGTCCTCGAAGTAGTCCGAGATCATCTTGGAGCCGTTCCAGACGATGTGAGCCTCGGTCGGGCTGGATCCCACCAGGCGGAGCGTGATGGACTTGCCCGACTTCATGGTGAACATTTCTTCCTTGTGAGGCGGCGTCGGTGGGTAAAAGTCCTCTGGGTCGTCCATGAGGCCGTCGAAGCCGTAGTCCACATCTTGTGCCATGTCTGGGGTTATTTGCCAGTCTCTTCTTCGTGCGTGAATATGTCTTGGCTGGTCAAGGGTTCGGCGTCTTCACTCGTGAGTAGCGCTGTGGGAGGAGTTCAATATTGTGCCGTGGAAGTCGTAGGCTTCTCGCTTCTTGCGCGTGCCGTCTATCTCGTCGTATCCTCTCGCCAAATGCAGCTTCACACAATCTCAGTCGTGGTTGATGTCGTTGAAGAGTTTGCCAGAGTGGGCCAAATTGCCGCGTCCACAGTGCGTGCACCCAATCTGGCTTTTCAGCGCAGCAATGTGCAGCTCCAGCTCCAACGGCGCATCCACGAACCGCCTGATGAGAGGCAACACACTCCTCATCGCTGCAGTTTGGAGTTTGTGGCATCGTATCCGTAGCCATCATCCAAATCGCTGGCGTGCCAGCTCCTTGAGCATGCTCACAGTTCCTTCTTCCCGCTCCCTCCACGCCCTTCGCTTCTCCTCCATCTCTTCCTGCTTGGCCCTTTCAATCTCTTCCCGCCGGATTTCTCGTTCCGTTTTGCGTCGCTTTTCGTTTTCCTTGACCCGTTTGTAATCCGCCACCGAGTCTCCTCCGCCCATCAAATCTTGTTCGTTGCTTGCCTCCATGCCCGGGCTCTTCTCGCGGAACGAACGCATCTTCTCGTTGACCAGTTGTCGCTTTTCGAGTTGGCGTTCGCGTGTTCCCGCTTCTGCTCGAGGGAGAATGTCGTCGAGGCGTTCTTTTTGCTGCGCGCGGTCGGCTTTGCGAGCCACGCGAAGATCGTCCCTAGAAGCTTGCCTCTCCTCTTCGTCCAGCTCGGCGCGAAGGGACAAATCCTGAAGCGAAGGGATGCCGGGGCCTGCGCGGCGAGTATGGCCTGACGTAGGGAGTACAGGCCCATAGTCGTCCTCGTCGCTCTCAGCTCTTGTCTCGAGCCTTGCCTTCTCCCCATCGCGATCCTTCGAGTCGTCGCCAACCTTGGTAGTCTCGTGTCGAGGCGCGGGGCATTCAGGTTCTTCTTCCTTGATGCGTGCAAACATGTCCGGGTCGTACCATCCCTCGGCCAACTCGCCGCGATTCCACTTGCTGATGAAGCTCTTCCATCTTCCCTTCACCTCTCGGTCATCCATCTGGTCAATGTCTTTCTGCTTCTGAAGATCCAGATACCTGGCAAACAGAGGCTCAAAAGTTGGCAAGTCCGCCTTGAGAAGTGGCCTTGCTGAGAAGGGTAGGTCCGGATTCACTCGCGGCTCGCTCTTGCAGTCCCCATCTTCGCGATGCCTGTGAGATGAACGGTGGTGTCTCGAGGATTGGTGATGGCGGCCTGGCTCCCGCGACGACCTATCATGGCGCGTCGAGGACGTCCTGGCTCTCTTCTGTCCCGGCGGTGACCGTGAGCGAGAGTCTTTTCGACCTCTGTGGCGATCCTCAGCTCTTTCTTCACCCGGTTCGCGAGATCTGTGTTCGCGATGAGGGGACCTCTGTCGAAAGTCGCGACGGTGATCCATTGGGCTTGCTTGATTCCACAGAGGCAAGTGCGGGTGATCCGTGAAAGAGTTGTGCTGAGGATGATATGTTTAGAGGAAAATGCGGAACTGAAGCTTAATAGGGGACGAGCTTCGAGAAGCTTGATCCAGTGCCAGAGAGGATGCCACACAGTGCGCTCCACTTTTAGGCCTGCCAACCTTACCGAAACCTCAGCTTCGAATTTCAGTCCTATTCGTACCTACGGATCGTCTACTTCTTACGGAGGAATAGTTGCAAGCCTATTAAGTCTATGAATATAAATGAAGGCATTTTGAAGTGGAAATTATTGTGTCCAAACTATGGCCTCCTCCATGCCAACCATTTCACAATTGTCATTGCGCCTCATGCTCATGTCTCGTTCCATATCCTGAGGGTATCATATCTTCAACTGCCATCTTTTCCACCTCTCTAACACACAAGATGCTTTCATATGGTCCAGACGCTCGACCTGCTCGAATCCAATGCTATCTTAGATCTAGACATAAATATTTGGTCCCGCCTCGAACTTCACAAGATTATACTTTCATGAATTCTGACCCTCCTCCTCGACCGAAGGGTTCGGATTGCTGTGTATCACGCAACCAAGACACTGGCAGTCATCGCCACAGGGGCAACTGGCAGTATCGCCAGCGCATGAGTCCCCGAATGGATAACTGACAAAGAAGAAATCGCTAGCAGAGAGTGCTTGCTCCTCGCTCATTCCTGAGGCTGCATCCGACGGCGTTTGGGGGGCAGGTGGCGAAGCATTTCCGTCACGCGAACCGGCGAAAGGCGTGGATTTAGGGTTCGGTGAATCTTTTTCGACCGCGGTTCCATTCTTTCCATTCGTTCCATTGCCGTTAACATGGTTCTGGTCCGAGTGGGCGCTTGCATGGCCGGCGTGGTGTTGTGCTTCGTCTGTCATGCTCTCCCAAGCGGATCGAACGTAATTCTGGGTTGCCTCGTTGTATGGGTGAGCTGCACATCCAACACATTGACAAGATGCGCCGCAGCTGCACTGATGAGATGTTCCCGAGGCCTGATGAGGTGTCCCTGAAGTCGAATGAGGCACACTCGGGGGTTGGTAAGGGATTGCGCCAGGAGGCAAAGCATATGGGACTGGCATTGCCCCTGGAGCTGCAAAAGTCATTGAAGCCATGATTTGTCGCCATTGGTCTGGCTGCAGCGGCTGTAGATATGATCCGTACTGAGGTGGGTAGGTGAAGACTGTCGGTTGAGGATAGTACGCATACATGCCGTTTGGCATAACCATGGGCGTTGGAAACGGCGACATCATGAAACTGCCTGGGGTGGAAACATCCGACGCAGGTAATGGCTCGGATGCCCGGTCCTCCTTCGGTGAACTGGCCCCGGGCGAGCAGCAGCTCTTGGTCTTCGGCTCGTTCGCTGGCGTGGGACTGGCCGCAGCTGTTGAGGACTGACTTGTCGGAGGAGCTGTCGTGGCACCGTTACTGCCTCCGCCTCCGCCTCCACCGCAACAAGACCCGACCTTGGGTGTTGGGGGTTCAGCCTTTGCCTGGGAGTTGCCATTTGCCATCGGGTTGTTGTGCCCATTCGTCATGCCGTTCGTACAGTCTGGGCTCATCAGAGGTGAAGGTATCTGTGGCGGGAACATGGGATACATCATAGGTCCAAATGGTGTATCGGCGGGCACCATGCCCATCGCGCTAAAGGCAGACATGTCGGGCATGGGAGCTGGAGGTTGCTGCACGCCATTGAAGGCGGGGATAACATTGACCATGCTCGGGTCAATCCGGTCAATGGCTGAAGGATCGACCGATTGCCGACGACTCGTGTTCGAAGCACCATTCTTATTGCTGCTTTTCTGAACTCGATAAGACGGGGTCGTGGCCTTGGAGGGGCTCTGCGGAGTGGCTTCCTTGGATGAGTTACCGGCGTCGTTTTTCGCTGTTGAGGCTTCAGTAGAGTCGGTTCCACAGCGACACTTTTGTTTCCTCGGGATGGCGGCAGTGACTTGGGCACAAGAGCAAGGGCGAGAAGCGGGATGAGGACATGCGCTCAGTGGACGGCCTGGTTTTCGCACGGGGACCATCAATCGTTCGTTGGCGTGGGTGCACTTGGTTGAGCGATGACCGCGAATGCAAGGCTCGCTAGAGGCTCTCTAGTCAGCACCAACATGCAGATGCGCGCAGGCAAGACAAAGCATGGGTAAAGGAAGCGGAAGAACATACCAGGCCATCTTCTGCCCGTTGATGAGAGGCATGACGGGATTTGGGTCGCAGGACCCGTCTGAAGAATTCCCGAACGTGAATAGGTGCAAATGGTCCTGGTAATGTAGCGACTCCCGCAATGGCTATTCCTGTAGAGCCCAAAGAGGCGCTCAAAGCCTACAAAGAAATGGGTCGGCGGCCGTCCCTGGTCAACATCCAGGCGATCAGAACGTCTTTAATGCGTTGATTCGCGGCGATGTTGGTAAAGTCGCAAAGCGAAGTTCTGGGCGACGCAGAAACCAAAATCAACGGCGATTTTCGGCGATGGTTGCGTGAAGAATGGAGGCACGGCGCCGGGTAGCCGGGAGGGTGACGGCTTCGAGTCGGGAGGGCGGGCGGCGGGCGACAGATCGAACAAGGAGGAACCGGTGGATTGGGACCGACAACCGGGCGCGATTGAGGGGGATCGGGTCGTGGAGGAAGGGCGGGAGATGTTGTAAAGATCAAAAAGTTGCAACAAGTTGAAGTGGCTTGGGCTTGGGGAGCATATTCTCAGCTCAGCAGGATGGAACGTGGAGCGTGGAGCAGCCAAAGCAAAAGCAGCAGCCTTCCATGGCGCGGGAAGGTGCAAGCATCAGGACAGTTGCCCACTAATGGGTTCCTCCACTGAAACCCACCACCACGGTAGGCGGGTTCATAGCACCTGCCCGGTGTACTTCCAAGACGAGAACCTTGAAGACCTCATCATCCCTCCTCC
This sequence comes from Thelonectria blattea, assembly GCA_024115155.1. Taxonomy (NCBI): domain Eukaryota; kingdom Fungi; phylum Ascomycota; class Sordariomycetes; order Hypocreales; family Nectriaceae; genus Thelonectria; species Thelonectria blattea. Next base: position 10,220 of record JAMQMW010002865.1, read on the forward strand.
ATTCTCTCCATCCGTCAAACATGCCACAACCCATACGTGACCTACATTGCTTTGTTCAGCTCATCACACAAATCTCCCCATAAAGTATATGCCGCTATGCGCTTGAGGTACATGACGTCCATCGGCTGTCATTCACTATGCAAGAAGCAGTCACCAGAGGGCACTCAACCACAAAGATGCTACCCACCCCCACTGCGAGGGGCCAACTATCGTTCCTCATCGCGGCTCAGCTAAGCCCGAGTTGGCACTTACCATGCACCGCAAGCCAACTAAAACGTCCTATTGCTGGCTGACCGTGATGCGATTCAGGGCCAACTCTTGGACCCCTCCATCCGAACTTGGCTCGTTGACGGAAGCCTTCAAGCGGCGGCAATTCGGGCACAAGAGTTGACACAGTTCCGAGGCCGTTTCAACGTCCAAGCTAACTCAACACAGCTTTACCATTCTTTCTCCTTCAAACGATGAACGGACAGCCGTGAGCCGCAATGCTCAACAAGCAAGCCTCGTCATTAATATCCCACCCCGACTATGCATGGCCACACCGATGTCACAGCGCCCTCTCGTACATGCGGAGTAAAGAGACTCTTTCCAGGGACTTGTCCCGTGGCATGTGGGTTGCTAACTTAGGACGCATCTGGCAATCCGCCGTCGAGGCATGGATGCAATTGGGCACAACATTGCCTGACCTTTGCCTTGTTGAACTATCAAACTTTGGCAGACGGCGACTATCAACGACGCTTCTGCCATTTACTCAACCGACTATGCTCGTCCATTCAACTTTGACTAGCTTGCCTCGTCCTTTTTCCTCTCCTCACGCATAAATACGCCTTGTTCTCTCCCCGTCCCTCACCTCGCTGCCTCTCTCCACCTCCAGAACCGAGCCGCAGCCCGCCCAGTCTCCATCAGGCCAACCCAGCCGAGTGAGCAAGTTTCCATTGGCTCACGGCGCATCGACACCACCACCGGCATCCATGGTCACCCATGATCCATGACTGATTTCAAGGGAGCCCACTCTCAATATCCGAGATGGGCATGGCCTTTGCCTGAACCATTGCCCATCTGCCCTAGGTGTGGGATGAGATATCAACGCTCTGTGCGGTTCCTCTGCCTCGTCAAGTTCGAGTCGTTGTCGATCTGAATGCCTCCGACAGGCCACCCCATGCACAACGCGAATGCCGTTGGCTCCCGCTTTACTATACATTCTAACTAGATCTTCCCTCAGGGTTCTCCTCTCACCTCGCAGTTCTCCAACGAGATAAACTACATTTCAAAGGAAGTTTGACCAGCACGACATGCCAAATTTCTTCCTCTTCGTCCTCTGAACACAACATGCGGAAAACTCTCTCTCTGCAATTACAATCAAGGCGTCCCTTGAACTTGCTTCAACCCTCTCGAACCTTCTTCCGGCATATCAACTCAATTTCATGCCCGCTCCCTGTCTCAACAGCTAATTGACCCAAACACAGAAGATGAAGTTACCGTTCGTTAGGTCATTTAAGTGGTATTGTACAAGTGCATTCTAGAAATGAGTCTAGTAACTCTCATATCAGGAGCTCTTATCCGAATCATCAGAGTCCGCGAACATATCTGCGGCACGCATCCGTTTCCTAGGCGGTCCTCCGGCCCTCGACGACTCCTCGCTTCTTTCCAGCTTAAGTCCTAGCTTTTCCGATGGGTTGCTTGTTGGTATTGGAGAAGGAATGTCGGCCATTACTTCATCCTCGTCAACCGCCTCCCCTGCAACATCGTCTTCGTCGATCGGTTCCCCTTCGATGTCGTCCTCGTCAATAGGTTCGCCCTCCACATCATCGTCCTCGATCGGTTCTCCGACGACATCATCGTCGTTCTCGTCGATTGATTCGCCGGGCACATCAGCTTCCTTTGCCGAGACCGGGAGCATTCGTTCCCCACGAGCATCAACCTCGCCTTCTCCCGCGAGTGACGCTTCTACAATTTTCCACTTCCCCTTCTTCTCCACGCCGTCCGACGTCTCTTCCACATTCAGACTTTGGGGGTCCTCGAAGCTGCGCACGAAAAATTCTTGGCTATCATTTGGGAAGACACACCAGCCTTCCCACAGATTGAGAACCAGGTTGACGCTTCGCTTCCACTTCTCTGCTCGCAGGCGGCCCCATTTCAGCCTCTCGGCCATGAGGCCTAGCGTTTCGAAGATGTTGCCTTCCCTCAAAGCTGTTTCGAAAAGTTGTCGGAAGCGCCACGCGTGTCGTACTCCAGACGTCGATGAGGAGGACAAGATATCGTTGACGACGTACAAGCCCACAAGGCTCGCCGCACTCACGTCTGTGCCTTCCCCCGTAGCAGACTCGTCTTGAACGCCACTTGGCTGTGTGTCCTTGCTTTCTAGTCTTCTCTCTGGGTTTGCACCCGTGAGAGCAAGGGGCTTTGCGACATTTGATACTATCATTTGCACAGCCTCGTCGACACCACGACTAGAGTGCTCGAGAGCAAATGCCGTCACTCGAGCAATATCCCCCTTTCGTAGTTTTGATAGCGTTGTTGGTAGCCGTGCCAGGAGGTGCGTGAGTTTCGCCTTTCCTAACGGGTTGAGGAAGGTCTTGTCGTTTTCCGCAGCCTGGTCCTCCCGCTTCCTGTCGTCATCGAAATCTTCGTCCTCGGAGGAATTGTACTCTGAATCTGAGACGAACTCGTCGATGTGTGTAGTATACTCGTAAATGAGGTCTTTTTCGGGCGTTTTCCATGCGTGACTTCCTTCAAAGAGTGGCACATATTTGCCTTTTCTGGTTGCCGCCTGTGAGCCTGTAACCACTTCCCACAACCTCCACCGATACCAAATACCGCCTTGGCTACGGGCATCCCAGAGCCAAGCCCACTTCTCTTCTCGCTGCACCTCTGGCCTCGACATGAGCAACGCCTCGAATTCCAGCCCGTGCCCGAGAAGGCCTTCGATGACCTTGTTGATCAGTTGGAGGGTCCGCACGTCCTGCAGCGGCTTCACCGGCACGTGTAGGAGGTTGGAACGGCTCACTGACGGACCGGGGGGGCCGTACGACGTTGGTGGAGCGAAACCTCGTCGGAACCCCTCGAGAGTCGATGACTCTTCGGGTGCTTTTGGTCGCTCCACGGGCTTGGCTCCAAAGGGGTGTGACGATGCCGAAGATGATCCAAGGTTGGGCAGCGCCGTGGATGACACTGCGGAAGAAAGGTGTCGGTGTAAAGATAGATAATATCCATAGCCCATATATCGGTTCTGAAGCGCATTAACGGCCGAGTCGATCTCGTTGGCGGGTGTGTCCTGGGAGAGCGTGACGATGGCCACGGTCGATTTCCTCTCGGAGCTCCCCGCGCCATCTGGCGGCGCGATCTTGACGTTCTCGACCGTCAGATTCTTCGGTATCATCGCCTTGACCATAGCGGGCGACGTCCCGGCTGGCATGCTCGACAGGCGCAGCGTAGGCTTCGCTATGGCCTTCTCCTCCGCCCGGTCCTTAGCCTCCTCGACATCTTCGTCGTCGCTCGAGTGGAACGCCCGGGGGACTGAGAGCGACGCGCTGCCGCTGCCGCTGCCGCTCGGCTTGTCTCCGTCGTCAAAGGTCGGCCCGCCCTTGTCCCTCGGGGGTCGCGCAAAGTCTTGAAACGAGCGCTTCTTTCCAAACAGCGTCGGCGGCGGACCCAGGCTCCCCGGGCCGCTCTTCAACCCAGAGGTGCCAAAATGTCGCCTGCCCGCCCCCGGCGCGGGCGGGCCCTGGCCGAACGGGCGCGAGCGCTGGTGGTGGGCGTCTCGGTCGCGCGCTCGCCGGTCGCCAAAGGCAGAGTCGTCGTCATCGTCGTCGCGGTCGAAGCTCTTTACGAATTCGTCGTATACGGCGGCGGTCTCGGCTGCCTCGCGCTGGCGTTTGGCCTCGGCCTCGGCCTTTTGTCGCTCAAAGGCGGATTGCTTGGTGGGCTTTTGGAGTTTGGCTTCGAGGTCCGGGAAGTCGGACAATCCCTTGCCGGAGGACATTGTTGAAGAGTATTATGTTCTAGTGATTCAGGGCATCGTTGTGGTAAGTGATTTGAACACGCGAAGGGCGCGCAGTATCGATGCGAGTTGTGACTGTGTTGGGGAGCTTGATGTCTCAGTGACACTTGAGCAGGTACCTTAGCTCATTGGTGCATACGCCTCGATACAAGGATACGGAGCAGGAACTTAGCTTGGGCGTCGATTCCAGTCCGTGTGAGCAGGCACCGACATGCGCATAAATCCATCTAATAGGAATGCGTTTAATTCAAATGCTACGCCAAGATCTCCTGTCTCTTTCATACAAAAAAGGGCCTTTTACTCTTTTCAATCATGTCCATTACAGCTTCGCCTTGACCACGTTCAAAGCGCGGCCCTTTGCCAGCTCGTCCTTCAACACCAACATGGATCCTCCCCGACTCCCGTCCTCGGTGATCAGGCCCTTGTAGACGCCGTCCGTCTCGCGACCAGCGCCGTCCGAAGGCATCTCCCTCCACCGCCACTTGTCCGCAAACTTGCCGCCCTCGCCCAATAGCACGTCGACTACCTTGTCGCCCAGGTTAGGCAGGAACTTAAAGCCGTGTCCGCTGTCGCCCGTGGCCACGAACAGGCCCTTCCAGCCGGGGTGCCAGTCGATGAGCCACTCGCCGTCGCGCGTGTCGGCGTACCAGCAGATGCGCGTCTTCTTCCACGGCCGCGCCTCGAGGCCTCGGAGGGGGATGAGGTCCGTGAGGGCCCGTCGGAGATCCAGGTCGGCTTCGGCGGGGAACGGGTCGGAGGCGTCCACGCGCGATGTGAAGGGTTGCGAGGCGACAAAGTCCTCGCGGGGGAGCGTGTGCGAGACGGGCAGGGCTCGGGTGACCTTGACGGGGTTGACGTAGCCAAAGTCGTGGCGGGCGAACTTGAGCAGGCCGTCGCGGGGAGGGATGACGAACAGGCCGGTGCTCAGGTTCAGCACGACGGGCAGCTTCTCCAGCGCCTTCTCCTCCTCCGGGCTGATTCCGACGTACGCGACGGGATGGCCAGTAGCCTCGGAGCGGCCTCGAAGATCGATGAGAGACCCGGTCCAGGCACCGGCCGCCACAAACACCACTTCGGCCTTGAGGACCCTCGAATCCGCCAACTCGGCGCCGACAACGCGATCGCCTTCCGTCACCAGTTCCTTCACCTTTGCGTCGACAAAGTTGATTCTGCCAGTCGCCTTGGCCTTGGCATACAGCCACTTCATGCCCTTCCCGGCGTCGGCCCAGCCGGACAGGTTGTTGATGTAGCCCCAATCGCCGGGGTAGCCGTCGGTTCCGATGTGTGCTCGGATGGCCTCTGTGCTCTCGAGTTTCTGGATCTTATCCTGGGGCAAGCCGGTCTCTCGCGCGATTTCCATGACGTTCTTATAGCTCTCCTTGGTGTAGTCCATGCCCGACTTCTTGTACGAGTAGTCCTTTGGCGGCGTGTTCGCGCACAAGAGGAGACCCGACTCAGAATACCGCCCCTGGCCGCCAACTTCCTCGTCGCCCTGCTTCCGCCATTCCTCCTGCGCCTCGGCTGCGAAGGCCGCGTAGTCGCGGTCCGAGTAGTCGGGGCGGACGATTCGAGACGAGTCGACGCTGGCGGCGTCCTCGGGGGGGAATTGGCCGTGCGCGCAGTCGACGAGCGTAATGGATGTCCCGTCGAACAGCTTCCGCTGGGTGAGGGCGTATGCCGTTCCGAGGCCAAAGACGCCGGACCCGACGATCAGGACCGACGAGGGAGGACGAGTACTATCCATTGCGCAAGCTAGGGGGGCAGTCTACGACGGAAATCCGCTGGGGGAAAGGGGACAACGAGGGACAACAATGGCAAGGGAAACGCAAGGTGAGAGAGTTCTGCTCCTCCACGCAGATATCGGAACGGTAACCGACGTCTTTTCTCCACGCCACCGAATTTTCAAGTAGGTAGGTTATCGCGTCCCGATCACGGCGATGGCCGGTGGCAGGGTGCGTGAGCCTGGTCTAGGGCGTCGACATAGGCCGAGAATCGGGGCTAACGAACTATCCCCACACACTGCGAAGAGGGACTGAAGGCTTCCTTGAGCCTTACATACCCGAGGGGCATTATTGGGCTCGTGAGCAGGCAAAAGTGGCCCTCGAGTTGTGGAGTTGACGGAGTCATGACAGACAGCTCACGAGACACACGAGATATGCAGTAAGAGATGTGAGAACAGTAAAGTTGAATTGGTAACTACAAGGAGTAATCCGAAACTGGCATAGAAAATGATTTTCCTCCTGCCGGTCTCGACCTGACCTTGAGCTCATGGATGCCAATTGCCGATAGCCATGCCACGGCGACTTGTTCTCTTGTCGGGAACAACCTGGTCAACCAGGAAGTCTCGTTTGTTTTGTTTGGGTGGCTCAAAGGCCTCCGACCAGCCCTCGCTGCTGGACGATGCAACTCCCCTTGCATCCACTCAACACTTCCCTCGGATATAATTAAATGCGCTCGAGTCCAGAGAGCGCTTGCGCTCATCAAAGACTGGCGCGAGCAATCTATGTTGTGCGTCGCGGGATGAGTAGTCTTGTTCTTTTGTTCCCCCTGCCCCCGTATCCGTGTCCTTCCGGAATAAAATTCATCCCCCTGTACCGTCCTCGCCAACGCCTGTGCAATGCAGCCGGAAAAAGAAATTCAAAAATGATACAAACGCGCAATTCTGGTTGTTTGCTGAGGTTGCTTACCAAACAACCGAGAGGTATTGGCAAAGAAAGAAAGAAAGAAATCAATCGTGGTATCGTGACGGTTTTCTAATCATACACGTCGATAGAAATTTGGGATAAAGGTATGCTGGATTGGGGTTGTTACACCACAATCCTCTAAACCTTGCGGAAATCTGGTCGATGGGGTTAGTTGGATGCTTCAATGAAGGGGGCGGTGAGGACAAACCCTGCAACACGGGGTAGATCATCTCGAAGGCTTGGTAGATTTCCTCGCGCACTTTGGCGCCAGTCAACACAATCTTGCCGCTGACGAAGATCAAAAGCACAATCTTGGGCTTGATCATGCGGTAGATGAGACCGGGAAACAGTTCAGGCTCGTAAGAGCTGAAGTTGTGATGGCGCGAGGCGAGGCCTTCGAGTCGGATAGGGAACTTAATGTCGCAAGAGCCCACGATGTTCTGGATCTTGAAGTCGGTGAACTTGGCATTGAAGCCAAGCTTCTGGATGATACGAGCGTATTTCCGGGAGGCCAGCTTCGAGTCGTCCTCGGACTTGGCGCCAGTAACAACCATTTTGCCACTGGCGAAGATGAGAGCGGTGGTTTTGGGTTCTCGAATACGCATGATAACGGCGGCAAAACGCTACATGGGTCAGCAACTGAGTTCGCGCAGAGTAGTAAACAGGCAGCAGTACCTTGGGGTTGTACTCAGCGTTTCGCGCGTGCAGAGCGATCGTCTTCAGATCCAAGCGGCAGTCAAGATTGACAGTGGCCACAATGTTTCTTTGAGTTGAAAGTTCAGTCCCACTGAGCAAATCAAAATCACTCAGGAGGATACATACTGCAAAGTGGGAGTAATTCCACTGGGTCCCTGAGTAGCCCCCGGAGTCGCAACAGGAGTCGCGGGAGTCACCCCATTTCCATTCGTCGACTGTTGTCCGTTGGGCGCGGGCCGTTGAGCGGCATCGCCTTGACCGGCCGGTGGCGGCGTCAGTTCGTTGGTGGCTCCGGGGAACGACAACGACCCAGGCGCAGTGAAGGCCTTGGCTTGCGCCGCGTTCGACGGGTGCGTCTGAATGCCTTCCATGATTGGGGTCGGTATTGAGGGACGCGAACGAGGTTTAGAGTCGCTTGAACAGATCTGAGCGGCGGGCAAGTTAGCGTCGCGATTTTTTAAAAGGCTATGGGAACAGCCCACCATCAAAGCAAAGCGATGTGGTAGGTTTGGGAGGTTGATTATGTGCGATATCTTGGGCGCGGAAACTGTGCACCCAATGTGATGATGGAGGAGGGAAGTTTGAAAAACGGAGGAGAAATGGGGTTTATATAGGTGGGGGGTGTGGCAGTGCAGTGAGTCAGCGTCAACGGGACGACGTACCAGTCGCGTGGGAGATGAACAAGTGAATGTCTCCCCTACAAGAAAGCTGTTCAGGCAACGATGCTGATTGTGTCGGGAACTCGAATGCACAAGGGCGATTCAAGACAGAAGAGGTGAATCGTGGGTGTTTTTTTGTCGTCGGTGTGATTGTCGATCGAACGAACAGGCGATGATGACCTTTCTGTTTTGCACTTCACAACTTCTTTTATTTGGGTCTACACAGACACAAACGACCTGATGGCGACTGCGACGGGGAGTGCAACGGCGGTGTTCGCGTTCCGGGTCTTCGTCGGGAGCAACGAGGTCGTTGTGCGCAAGGAGCGGAGGGCAAAGACGTGTTCCAGTTCTTTGGCCCTGGTCGCAAAGGGTTGTCGGCTACCGGATCCTTCTGTTCCAACAACACAAACAAAGAGAGCGGCTTGCGTCCTGGGGAGAGACGAAGCGGTGATCGGGGGGGAGGGAGAAAGGAAAGGGACGATAGTCTTGGGTTGGAGACGAGATGCGCAAAAGGCTTCTTTGTGTCCAAGGTGCAAGACCAAGCGTGTGGGTGATTGGGTGATGGACTGGTGGGTGGAGTTGTGACGTCGTGGGGGTACAACAGTGAAAAGAGTGGCCGGACGTAAGTGGAAGATACGTAGGGCCGTCGGTCGGGACTTCCGCGCAGGACTCTCGAAACCGGCGGGCGAGGGGAGTGGTGGCTCTTTATAATTTTGGGCGCAGCGCGTGCAGGGAGGCGCCCTAGGCAACAGCACTGGTTGTGGCGTCTCCGCTGGCAGTCTTGGCCACTCTTAGTGCGTGCGCTAACGCCAATGCGGCCAATCAGCGGCGGCGACGGGATTGATTTTATCTCCTTTTCTTCCCACCTGCACCCCGGTCGACGCCTCGAGCCCCTGAAGTACCGCGATAGCAGATGAGGAGTCGCGAAACCAAAGACACCCATGCGCACCGCACTTGTGCTCCATGCATCGCTGGGATCGCTGAGGGGGGCGCTGAGACCTGTGATGCCGGCTCTGCGAGCACTAAAATGGCAGCCTCGGCTTGCGGCTTGCCACTGTGTCGTGAAGGGAAGTTCCTTGGTGGAGCGAGTGGCTGAGCACAGTTTCCCAAGTCGCCCGGTGCTTCCAAGCGTCGTCATCACGTCCCGCTCGGATTTCCTGCTGTCCCCCTCCCTCTTTTCTCCTTTGTCAAACAAACCCACCGCAAAGCAAGAACGAAGCGTCCTCTGCATCTTCCACCGCTCATCACACTCACCGCGACATCATCGAAAGGACGACCGACTGCTCGAGCGACTGCGACTGCGACTACGACTACGGCAACGACGACCATGGACGACTCGACGAAACGTACGACCAGACCGACACGATACCATCGACGATAGCGGGCAATGTCGGCATCGACACGACGGACTGGTGGATTTGGACGAAAACGACGACGTCGACGAGAGCATTCACACAGTGAGCGGCAACATGGCGGGTTGTGGGCTGGACCGGACTTGACCTTGCCCTGGGCTGGGTTGGGCTGGCCTCAACTCTGACCGACGGGCACCAGCGGACTCCGGACAGGCTCCGATGTGCTCCGGCAGGCTCCAGCAGCACGCAATCCAGCCGACGCAAGTCCTCCTCCTCCCTTCCCAAGCGTCACAGCGCGTGTGGATGGACCTAGGGCCGACTGGAAATTATGGACCAGGGCTGGGCTCATGGCTTGGTTGGCCCATTGCTTTTTGGGATTTTCATTGCGCATCCATCCCCATTGCCCCCTCCCTCGCTCAACACGACGCCCGCCCCCTTCATCGTCGCCTCCAATCGCCCCGAAACCGCCCAATCGTCCCAATCCTCCTGGTCATTCATGACTTGAAATCCTGGTCCACCAAAGCCGCTGGCTGCGTCGCTGTGGTTCCCTCTTGTGTCGGCTCAAGCATCCACTCTCAGCATTTTTCCAGCCCCAAGTTTACCCTGTCAAACTCTTTTGCCCCCGTGGGACTCGTCTCTTTGCCAGGTTTTGTTTTTTTTTCGCCCACAACCCCAACCAACATCGACCATGGGACGACCTCCCTGAAACACGGACATCCCTTACTTTCATTCTTGCTGACGGCGCATCCCAACCTCGCGACGCGTCCCCTTCTCACCATGCCAGGTCCGGTCCCTTTCGCTTACAAGCGCAGTCCCGTGTCGCAACAGTCGTCTCAAAACCAGAAACCTGTTCACGTATGATGCACGACTCGTCTGTGGCGACAAAAACAGGCCATTCACGCGGCTCCAACGAGGCTCACAGAGTTTTTCGCGCACGGAGAAGGGGGGCGCGACAAACGTGACTTGTTGGGGCTTTTTTCCATTTTTCTGCCCCCTCCAAGTGTGAGTCATGGCTCCGTGGCCAACCACTGAGCGTCGGGCTGGCATGACTGTTTGCGCCGCAAGGGAGGCTGGCCATTTGCGGCCGCTGACTGGTGGGACGTCCGGGGGCTCCCTGTATCGCCTTCTCACGCGGTCGCTCAGGTTCCATGCTTGACGCTCGCTCTTGCGCACGCACCATTTCTCGCAATTTTTTTTTCTTCTCATGCACGCACGCACGCGCTCTCTCCTTTTCACGCACAGCCTCCGTCGCACTCTTTGCCTGATTTGTTTCGCATCGCATCCGTCGTATCTTACCTTTTGCTTGTGCCTTCTCGACAAGAAGCACTATCTCGCGTCTTTCCTTGTCGACAGCATCGTAAAACTTTTGCCCGTCTGCGCAACTTCGCTAATGACACGTTTTCATCGGCCTTCGCGACCAGTTTGCGCCAAGTGGTGACGCGAAAAAATTTGATAGACGATGGATCGCCGAGTCAAACTACCCATTCCGAAGAAGCGCCAGATACGGGTCTGGTCCGACCGATGTACCTCACTAACATTTTCAGGTGGCCACATCCCATCCCTGTCATTCCAATCTCTCCCTTGCCTCACTTGAGCCGAACCGGACTCTGTGGAAATGCATCAGGCAGGGGGCGCGACTTTGCGATAAGAGAATGCCCCGTCTCGCGCTGCGTCGTTCCCCAGGATCACGTCCGGGATCGTCTTCGTTTTTCCCTGTTTACCCCGCTGCCATCGGACACGCTGATCTGATGAGTTCAGCTCTCTCCGCACGTAATGACGACGGTTCGTTGGATGCATTCACTCATGATCAATTGAGATGGGTGAGCGGCGGCGCGCCTGGGCTGTGGCACGACCTTGGGCGCACAATAATGGCAAGGATATCGGTTTCACATGCCCAGGAGGAGGATCATCTCTGCTTGCAAGGGCTTTTTTTTTTTTGGTGTTGCACCAAGTCCGACATTCCTCGACACCCAAACGGGCCTCAAACCCGTCTCAACTGTGACATCCAGACTTGTACAAGTCATGCGCTGTGCTACATGGAATGCCGTTGCGAATGCATGCACAGCCTCGCTCCTCTGACTGAATACCGCGGACTGCCTGCCCTCTGTCGACCTTGACAATACTTCTCATGCTCGATTTGCCTCCGCGATTTCCTCGAACAAATGGGCGGCTGGGGAATCTCTCCACATGTTCAGTTCCAGATTCTCTCTCGTCCCCATCCGCTCGCATGGATGATGGCTGGCAAACGGACGGTCTGACCGTAGCTTTCTCAACGGCTTGTGGCTCTCGCTTTTCATGCCCTTGTTTACGTGTCATTGTTGACAAAAAAGCAAAAAAAGGTCGCAAACATGTTCACGCCGCCATGCCCGACTTCCGTCGACGAGGGTGATGTTTTCATGCGGATTTTTCTTCTTTAATGGGCACCCATTGGCCGTCGCCGATATACACCGTGCCCTCCCTTTATGCCCTTGGCCTTTCCCATCCATCTCTTTCGCTTTGTCCTCCCGCCGACAAAGCCCCTTCCACCTGTTCCTTTGTTTTCCTTTTTCGCGCCGGGTTGATGCATTCGCACGCGCATCCAAGTAATAAAGTATACAATCAGGTATCATACAAAGTAAACAAGACGCAAAAAAACAATTGGAATCCAGAAGACAAAAAAAGGCCATGCCCTGTGTTTCTAACTCATGTAGTACTTGGGGCCTTCGCCTCCCTGTGGCACTTGCCAGTTGATGTCCTGGTTTGGCGCCTTGATGTCGCACGTCTTGCAGTGAATGCAGCTGCGAGAGAGGCGCGTTAGCAACGGATTCCATTCGCGATCACGCCAACAATGGGAGACGACGGCTGTTGGATATCGGGACTTACTTTTGGGCGTTGATTTGGAACCTCACGCCGTGAGGCTTGGACTCGTCCTCGACGTATTCGTACACGCCGGCAGGGCAGAAGCGGTTCTCCAGGCCCTTGAACTTGGGATACGTCTCCTCGGTGTGGGCGTCCCAGTCGGCGACCTGCAGGTGCACCGGCTGGTCCTCCTCGTGGTTCGTGCCGGTGCGGGAGACGCTGGTCAGGAGGTCAAAGGTGATCTTCCCGTCGGGCTTGTCGTACTCGATCTTGGGGAACTTGTCGGCGGGCTTGGTGCTGGCGTGGTCGGGCGTCTTGTGTTTGAGGGTCCAGGGCACGCGGCCCTTGAGCAGGTAGGCCTCGAGGCCCGAGTAGGCGACGCCGCCGTAGAGGCCGAGGGGCGTGTGGAACGAGGGCCGCATGTTGCGCACCTCGCGGAGCTCCTTCCAGATGGGCGACTTGCGCAGCTTGTCCTCGTAGTCGTAGAGGAAGACGCTGCCCTCCGTCTTTTCGCTCAGCGCCGTCCACGTGGCCTCGGCGGCGAGCATGCCCGACTTCATGGCGTTGTGGGTGCCCTTGACCTTGGGCACGTTGACGAAGCCGGCCGAGTCGCCGATGAGGGCGCCGCCGGGGAAGGCCACTTTCGGGATGGACTGGAAGCCGCCCTCGATGAGGGACCGGGCGCCGTACGAGATGCACTTGCCGCCCTCGAGCACGTTCTTGAAGAGCGGGTGGAGCTTGAGCTTCTGGAACTCCTGGTAGGGCGAGAGCCAGGGGTTCTCGTAGTCGAGCGAGACGACGAGGCCGAGGCTGACGAGGTTGTCGCCAAAGTGGTACATGAAGGAGCCGCCGTAGACGTCCTTGGGCAGCGGGTAGCCCATGGAGTGCACGATCAGGCCCTTTTCGAACTTTTCCGGGTCGACCTCCCACACCTCCTTGATGCCCAGGCCGTACGTCTGGTGCTGGCTGTCGGATCGCAGGTCGAACTTTTGGATGACCTGCTTGCTCAGGCTCCCGTGGCAGCCCTCGCCGAACATGGTGACGCGGGCGTGGAACTCCATGCCGCGCTCGAAGGCCTCCTTTGGTTTCCCGTCGCGGCCAATGCCCAGGTCGTTGGTGGCCACGCCCTTTACCGAGCCGTCGGTGTCGTAGACGACCTCGGAGGCGGCGAAGCCCGGGTAGACCTCGACGCCGACCTCTTCGGCGCGCTCGCCCAGCCACTTGACGAACTGGTTCAGGCTGACGATGAAGTTTCCGTGGTTGCTCATCTGCGGGGGCGCGGGGATGGGTATGGCGGCCGTCTTGGTGAGGAAGCGCATGCGGTCGGTGCCGGCGGGGGTAGCGTGCTCGAAGCGGTCGGGGTTGTCCTCGTCGAGCCAGTTCGGGATGAGCTCGTTGATGCTCGTGGGCTGGATGACGGCGCCCGAGAGGATGTGGGCGCCCAGGTCGCCGGCCTTTTCGAGCACCAGCACCCGGAAGTCCTCGTTGCCGGCCTCGTTGGCCAGCTGCTTGAGGCGGATGGCGGCGCTCAGTCCCGCGGGGCCGGCGCCGACGATGCACACGTCGACCTCGTCGGCCTCGCGCTCAATGTCGTTTGGGTTGAAGGATTCGTCTTCGTCGTCATCGGAGCGGCGGCGGGCCGTGTTGGAAAAGGTTCGAGTGCCGGCGAAGGGTATCCTCGTGACGGGTCGGGCCAATTGGGCTCGTCGCGACACCGTCCTCGACATGGAAGCAGCCGACGGGCAGAGGGGATTCCGCGGGCGACATTGAGCTCGTGACAGGGCACGCGAGCTGCGCTGCACGCACCGAGATACGGGTCTTGGAGCCGACATGGTTTGGGAGACGGAACCTTGCGATACACGAGCAACCTGGTGGCTCTTTTGTACTCAGGGAAGAAGCCGGAGGAAGGGAGAGGGAGAGGAGGGGGAAGGCGGGAGGTTCGTTTTGAGAGCTGAGCAATGAATGACGACGGCGACTAGGAAGGCTAAATATCCTGGCCAACTCTTTTGGCTTTTTGGAGCAAAGCTGCAGTCAATGGCGAAAAAAAGCTCCAATGCCGGCGACCGGGATGTTGGTGGGGGGGAGCCGGAGCTTTTGGAGGTTGCTCTTTCGCAGAGTTGGAGGTTTGACAATTATCTGCGCGGCAATTGGCTCGTACGTGGGGAGGTGGGGTAATGGAGGGGAAACCGACACAAGAGCTTGCTGAGATTCTCACGGCATTTTCTCTGTTTGCAGCCGAGAGATCAAGTTGTCAATGTGAACCTGTCTGGTACGTTTTCCACTCTGGAATTTATTGCTTGGGGGGGAATTGCTGCGCATTCGGTTCGCGGAATTCCGTCTCGCAGATTGTGACGCTTCTTTACGGGGCAGAGAAACGTGGATTCTGTCGGCGCTCGGGATTTCATAGCCGAACTGGGAACGAGGTAGCTGGTGCCGAGGGACCAGAATGCTGTACGGCATCGGTTCGGCTTACACTGATGGTGGTGGAGGGGGAGTGATGGGATATTGGGTTAGTGGTTGAGTGCCAATTCAAATCAATGCGTCCACAGTGACGACTGGTTATCTATCGAACCGTGACAATTGCTATCTGTTAACGGTGACAGCCGCTATCTTTAATTGTGACAATTGTCCATATTCAAGCAGCAGACATGAGACAAGGCACATGATGGAAAACTGGCGGTGTCTGTCACAAGCCTGCGCTCGGGATTCGAGGACCCTTGGCCGATCTGCCCCCGGCTTCTTCGGTCTCTTCCCGCCCACGACCAACTTTGGGTAGAGGCGCATTGCTTCGGCCCAGCGGCCGAGTCGAAGTCGGCTACTTGTGTGTTCGTCTTGTGTCGTCTTGAGTCGTCTGTGGTGTCGTCATGGGACGCTTTTTTTTTGGTCTACAGTCTAGAAGCCTTCTCATGCAGGAACCATCTTTCGGTCATTGCGTCCCTTTCGTCATTGAGAGGGAGTCGCGTGAGTGTGCGTCAACTTGTCCATGTTACATGGGTGTGGGGTGTGCCCTGACGGTCGGGAATTTCTGGCCGACACCGACTTGGAAATCCACAAGCCTACGGGCCGTCGGATGCGGAAGGACATGGCGACGGATTTACTCTCCTTGTAAGTCATCTTGACGGACACGCCATTGCTTGCCAGTGTCTGATCCGCGAGAAGGGTGGGAGTACGTTGGTGGGAGTGTACGCTGTTAGCCCGGTTATAAAAATGGACTTTGTGTTGCATCAGTTCGATGTGCGTTTGATGGAGTGATTTCCGACTATAAATACGATATGCCACGACATCAAGACCATGTAGGGTAAATCACACCGCTGGATCAAAATAGACGAAGAACAGGAGACAACGACATATTCTAGGTATCAGACATATCTCGATCATTTAAAGTCTACTGGACTCACACCATACCACATGGAATACGAATACAGACGTCTCTTGCGAAATGCCTTACCCTAGACATTTAGCGTTCCCCATCCGTGCACTCGGAGGTGGCGCTCGAAGTTCACCTCGGTGAGAGGGGAGCGGGACGGGACGCTCACCGAGCCTCACCGGGAATGATACCGGTTTGTATTCTTCCACAAGAAACTCGCTACGTACAGAAAGGACTGTGGAAACTCACACATACTTTCTTAGAGTTTCAATTCCGAGGCCCAATTCATTCCAATATCTAATATTGGGCCTTTGAGTCCGCTGAACAGTCAAGTCTCAGTCCACCACCACAATACAAAAACGCCACCACATCACACCTCACTCTGTGTATGCGACAAATGGTGCACCCGGACAAGTACAGCAACCCGACTCCGACTGCGATGCCCCAGACAACCCGCGGCAGTTGGAGATGGAAGGTGGGGCACACGAACGATGGCGTGTCAATTTGCTCGCCCGTTCTAAAGCCGTGGTTTCACTGACCTTGATCACCAAAGCGCCAGATGTGACCTCTCCGCCATGGGTTCATACCTCCAAGTCCTCGACGACGGCGATGGTTTCCCGTACTCCGAGGATGCCGCCCGAGACCTCTACCACTTCAAAGTCGCCGGCACGCCCGATACGCTGGGCTATGTCCTCCCCCCCGTGGCAGAAAAGCTGGCTACCATCCATGGCCTGGAGCTGGACGACTCCCAACGAACTCTCACGCTGACCGCTGGCCACAACGCGGACGAGAGAACCGCCCTGCTCAAGGAAGGCCTCCTCCAAATGCGCGCCGAAAAGGCCTTCACCATCCTCTCCAGCTGGCGCAACGAAACCTTTCCCGTCTTCGGACCCGGCCGAACCGTCCTCCTGCACCTCGAACGCTGCGCCTGTCCGCTCTTCGGCGTCGTAACCTACGGCGTCCACGCCATCGCCTACGTCCCTTCAACCCAACCCTACTCCCACCCTCGCATCTGGATCTCCCGCCGCGCTCGCTCCAAGCAGACTTTCCCCGGCATGCTCGACTCCTCCGCCGCCGGCGGCATCTCCTCCGGCTCGACCCCCCTCTCCACCATCGCCAGCGAATGCGAGGAAGAAGCCTCCCTGCCCCCCTCCCTGATCCGGGAGCGCCTCCGGGCCGCGGACCTGGTGACGAATTTCTACGTGCGGGATGCGAGGTCCGGCGAGGGGGAGGTCGGGCTGTTGCAGCCCGAGGGGAACTACGTCTTTGACTTGCCGCTGCCGGAGGGCGTGGCGTGCGCGACGAATGATGGCGAGGCGGACGAGTTTCGGTTGTGGGATGTGGACGAGGTGAGGGGGGCGTTGGCGAGGAGGGAGTTTAAGCCGAATTCGGCGCTGGTGATGCTGGATTTCTTTGTGAGGCATGGGATTTTGACGAGTGAGTGTGAGGAGTATGGGGAGATTGTGAGGCGGTTGCATAGACGGTTGGAGTTTCCGCTTAGATGATGTGGTGAGCGGTGTGATAGAAAGCGATAGTTGACAAAAAGACAAACGGATATGAATTGGTTGCTTATTTCAATATCATCATGAATTCATCAAGGATACTACCTTACGTGACCCTTGGCCTCATCAGGACTTGTCCACGCCACGCCAAACCGACTACTATAGTTCCATTTCAAGTTCCCATCTTGCGACGCCCGTCTATACCGAAATCTCCAACCATAGCCTCATGAATGATATACTGCCCCCCAACTACCACGAAATCTCCATCTTGTCAACAGCCTCAGACAGCAAGTCATACCGCGACACCCCGGCCACAACCTCATGCCAATCCGCCTTGTCCAACCCGGGCACGTTCGCCGCCATGACCTGCCCGACCGTCACCCTCCCGTGCTTCCGCTCCGGATCCTCGAAGCCGTACCGCCCGGCGCGCTCGACATACGCCGGAGACACGGTGACGCCACGCGAGACGCCCATCCGGCACACCCCCGTAGTGCCGTTGTAAAAGGAGACGATGCCATAGTCGGTCGGCCGATCGACGTCTTCCATCTGGATGTAGTTCTCGATCGAGGCCACCACGACGGTGCCAATCTCCAGCAACCGCATGTTCTGCTCGTGCTCTTCCGACTGGAGAAGCTCCAGCGCGCTGGCGATGCGCTGTCGGGCGCCCGCGACGCCGGCTTCGTTGTAGGGCTGCTCGCCCACGCCCGAGTCGGCCGGGAGGGAGAGCACGTGCAGCGCCTTGCCCTCTGGCAGGTCCTTTTGGAACTTCTTCGTCAAGACGGCCGTCTTGAACTTGTTCTTGGTGGGGATGACCAGAAGGACCGCGTCTCCCCATTTGGGAAAAGGGGCGGCTGTGAGGGATGCTGATGGCAGCTCCCTGCTGGGAACTAGCGTGACGGTTTCCGTTCTTCGCAACGACTCCTTGTCTCTCCATAGAGGACTGTCGATGCCTTTGATGAGTTCCTTTGTGTAAGCCACGACATGGGCGGCGGCAAGTGTCTTTGATTCATGGAGACTGGAGCTGGTGTTCGTTCCAGGGCCGGTGACAACGGAAATACTCATTGGGTCATGGCGGAGGCTCTCCTCACTCACTCCATCAATCTCGACTGTCTCGATTCCGGTGGCAGCAGGATCGACAGAAACGTCTGCGTCGTAGTGAACGTGAAATTCCGAGTGCTCGGAACCATCCGAGATCCAGTGAAAATTCGAACCGGCCTCGTCGCGCAGCACCGAGGCGGCGCGGACGAGGGCGCCTCGGGTGATGCGCTTCGTATCTGAAGAAGGGAGTTTCAAACGGACGACGACATCTCCCTCTCTGCGACTGGGCTGATGAATCTTGGGGTCTAAGCCTGCCACGATGACGCCTTCGAGGCCGTGGTCCGGCACTGCATTGCTGTCGGACAAGACGACGCGAGTCGTTCCGATACGGTCTGTAGGGAACTGCTCTTGGGCAGGGTATGTGGCGTCTTGGCCTATCCTGTCGAAAAGAGCGGTTGCGGCATCTTTGACGTAGGCGCTGGTGCACACCAGAGACACTGAGGTGTTATACGCGGGAGGTTTCACGCTGGTCTGAGGTTCCCGAGACTCCAGTTCGGGCTGAGGAGGCTCCATGTTGATGGGAGGGAGCGTGATGTTGGTTGTAGGTGGCTCCGAGTTGATGGGAGGTAGATGAATGTTGGTGAATGATGCAGGTTGTTCTGTCTGCATGCGAGGTACTTTGGTGGGTTGATCTGAGGAGGCATAATCGGGATCCAGTTGGCCAGCCATGATAGTTGCTGGACCTTTATACAGGATTGTCGTTCTGCAAATGTGGCAGTGTTCTTTTGACTACTCGGAGGGTTGCTTTATGGTGGGCGGTTATGAAGTGTTTGCTGAATGCCTTGGACCACGTTCTGCCTCGAGAGGGAGGAAGTGTCTCACAGGTGTGGTTGATCGTCACATGAACAGGTCTGAATAACACATATATTTAGGCTTCTTATGGAACAAGGTGGGTCATACAAGATCGTCATGGCGTTACCAAGGCATGTGCGACTTCATTAGCGGGTGCCGATAACTAAGTCCTGATGTGTGTATACACAGCCACACTTGAAAGAAGGCACAGCGCAAGTCTTTGTGCGGGAAAACAAAAGCCTTGCATTCACAAGTTCTTGGTACTAAGGTCCTTTGACCGAGCAATATCCCATCAAGTCGACTCCTTCAAACTCTTCAACTTGGCCTGCTTTGCACGACGCGCGCGGCCAATCCACCATTGCCAGATCAGCGGCGAAGCGATGGTGACGGGAACAGTCACGATGACAAAGATCCAGATATCTTTCGAGGCCCTCCATACGTGGTCATCGCCCATGTTGAAGAAGCTGATGCTGAAGAAGGCCTACGCCAGGTTAGCAACAGAGATCCCGGTAGCGTGTGATGGGAGACGGACGGATATAAAGGTTGCCGGGAGGAAGAGCATGGTCAGAAGCGCAATCGACTTCATCACCGTGTTGTCGTTTTGGGCGATTGTATTGTACGCCTACATTCATTAGCAAACAAGCCAAGCTAATCGGGAGAAAAACCTCACAACTTGAATCTCCCCCTTCAGCCGCTCCGACGTCGAGTCGTTGCGTAACTTGAGGCTCCTCATCATCTGCACCTGGAACACCAGCCGCTCCAGCGCCCCTTGGCGGTACGTCTTGTTGAGCGACTCGGGCAGCTCGTCGCCCTCGTAGAGCGGTCGACAGTGCCGCATGAGGCTCTCGAACGTGTGCACCGCTACCTCGAGAACCTCGGAGATGTGGATGGCGTGCCGAGACGTCTCGTGTACTTCGGCAAAGTCGATGGCCGCGGCGCCGTGCTCGTTGCGGTTCTGGGAGGCGGATCGGTTAGCGGCAAGGCTTTGTAGCAGTGAGAGGGTGCGAGAGGAGTGCGAGGCGCTTACCATTTCAGCCTGGCGGACTGGGTTTCGTTGGAGCCAGACGGACTGGTCCTGGAGCTTGATGATCTGGTCGATCAGGATGGCGTGGAGGGCAAACGGATCATCCAGATTTGGCGGGCTGGTCTTGAGGGCCTTGCCTATGTTATCCTGTATTTCCTCGGGCGCATCGACGCATAGGAAGCGGTGCCTGTCCGGGGCCTCCCACCGGGTGTAAAAGGCCATTTCGTGCCATTCGTACTCGTTGCCCTGAGACGTGAGCATCTTGACCAGGACTTGGAACCAGGTGGCTGCGACGCCCGTGTTAGTCTGATTGCGTGCTACGGAACCAGCTACGTACTCATCTTGGTCAGCTTCTCCGTCTTGACATTGGGGTCGGTCGAAGGCGTATAGCTTGGCTGGCAGCCAAAGTAGCCGTTGTGAAGGAGGCACGTCTTGGTGGCCAGGAACGCGGGCACATCGAAGTGCTGGAGAATGCGTTTTCGCTTCTCCTCGAGGCCGCCGAGGGTCACTTCGTGTTTCTCTTTCCAGCAGCCCGTTCTCTCCAAGAATCTACGCACGCACATGTGGTTTTAGCAAAGTTGATGACGGATAGGCGGCGCTTCTGTGTCTCTCACAGGTAACACGGTTCTGGGATCGGGGGTTTATCGCTCTGTGGGTGCGGAGGCGTTAGGCAAGGGATCTTGTGTGTACAGACGGGTCGATGTATACGGACGAGAAGGTTAATAGAGGGTTTTACGCTGGACGCAGATGTCTTGAGGCTGCTGGCGGGCGTTGAAGACTTGTCTTGTCTGACTTCGAGCACGGAGGCTTGAGCATCGGGCGAAGGTGTCTTGGAGGGCGATGTAGCCATGATTGGGAGGTCGCGATAATGCCACGGCGTACGAGATGATTTCAATCAAGCAAAGACAAAAGAAGAGTAGAAAAAAAAAATAGGCAAGGTTGAAAGATTGATTTCCCAGAGCCTCATCCGTCCTCGTCGTCCTGGCTTTGCAGCAGGGCGCAGGAGATTCAACTGCGACGATTGGCCTGTCGACGCGCCGAGAAAACCCACCGGGCGTGTGTGTGTGTGTCTCAGCCCAGGCAGATGGACGAGGTTTCCGGCCCCCATGCGAGGCATGTTGATTAATTACCGCCGGGCCTTCAGCTGGGCTTGACCTGCAGGGGGAGAGGGACAGCGACCAACAGGTTAGGAGGGGGGTTGGTTGTGGTGAAGGGGGGAAGACAGTGAGTATATATATGGACGGAGAATAGTAAGGAAGAAGGAGGAGAATAATATAGACTACGGATAGGGCATTGATAAAGTCTTAATTAAAGTCACCGAGTTCCGGCGTTGCAGCCCTTTGAGATGCCCGGCTCCGGAGCGTAACAACTTCCCCCGGGTCGGCAATAAGCTGCATGGGTGATCCTTCTGATCAGCCCCAACCCCTTCACAGGCCCCTCACTTCCCACCCACAAAGTCAATCGAATCGAGGGCTTGTTCTGAGGCCAACCTTCTTTCCCCGACTTAGAGAACCATCCTCCTCATATCACTTACCTCAATAAGTAGAGGCCTCTTAGCCTCTTCCGCACCAGATCCTTCGACATGTTATATCCCTGTAATCGCCGAAGACACAGACACCGCCACAATGCGGCCCTGTCCGGAGCTCATCAGCCGCAGTCGGCGACCTGACGATTTCGGTGCTGGGCCAATGGCGGCCTTCAACTTCGGCGTGGCCGCCCAGTCCCCGAGCCCGATCGAAATATCACTGCCGGCTTCTGAGTCCAGGCTCTGCTCGCGGGTCCCCGCCAACGGTTGATGTTGCAGTGGGTGAGAGCATTGATGAAGCTGATCATGGTCTATATGACATATAAGTAGATTAGAAGAAGAATTCAAACAGTCTCTTCCCATCCCGCAACTCTCACCCAGTGCCCTCACAATGCTGCTCTTCAACTCCATCCCCCTCCTCGCCCTCTTCGCCCTCCCGGCCCTGGCCTCGACATCCAGGAAATGCGACGCCCTCAGCTCCCCTCCGGCAGACCGCATCTGCGGACCCCTGGGCCGGACGTCCAACCACGACGGAAAGTTCCAGTACGCCTACCAGACGAACAACGCCGAGGAGTGCGCCGACGTGTGCCTGGCGCTGCGCGTGCTCGGCTGCCAGACCTTTTCCTACGCCATCGACGGCACCTGTCAGCTGTACGCCAACTCGATGGAGCGGTTGGGGTTTACGGCCGAGAACACGGAGGACGTGGTGCCGTGGTATGACATGCGGTGCTTCGAGTGCGTGAATAGGGGTACGTCTACACTCGAGACTCTTTTTACATTACATCGAGAGACGTGGCTAATCTAGACTAGACTCGTTAATCTACAAAGACGACTTCGACACCATGAAGGTCGACAGCTGGGACGTCTACTCCGAAGACTACTACGAATGGTACGCCGATGTCCAACGCGTCAAGCACATCAACGGCCAAACGCTCGACTCGATGCGCGTCGTCGAGGCCTCGACCACGGGCCTCATCGACTACGACTCGACCACCTTCACGCTCGACTCTGGCTCCAAGTACGAAATGTCCTTTTGGGCGCGCGTCGACCCGCGCGGCGCCGCCTGGGCCGAGGACGACTTTTCGTCGCTCGAGATTGGCATCGCGAACAGCGACGAGGACGTGTTCCGGTACCGGCCGACGGAGGCCATGCCGCTGGGTGGCGGGTGGTTTAGGTGGGATTGGCCGTTTACGGTAGAGAAGGGCCAGGAGGGGACGTCGTTTGTGTCGATTCGGGTGAGGGCGAGTGGGAATGAGATGGATTGGTATTTGAGCCAGATTATGGTTGAGAAGATTAATGGGTAGGGGGATGTGTGATATGGGAAATGGTGCGCGGCGTTGTGTTTTTATGATACCTTGGACTATAGATGTTAGTATGGCTGGGTTTGAAGTCGTCACTGTGGAAAGAATGGAAGCTCACTTTCTGATATTGAATATTGTCAACTTTAATTGGTGGGACAGGAGTCATCGAGCCTATTTAAAGCAGACAAGTAGACTATCGGCGCTGAGACGGGGCCATTGCTCGTCTTCTTTTCGTCTTGATATTTCTTGGAGATTTTTCATTTCATCCGTACTTTACGGTCGTCTCGAAACAGGTGCTGTTACATCATCTCCCCCGTCAGTACTCCGTATGCAGGTAGCTAGTTGATGATGGTGCCTGTGGCTCCTTGCAAGTCAGGTACAGGATGACAAACTCAATTGCGGCCCGGGGATTTCCACCTAAAAGCAACGTTAATTCTGACTCGGGATTTAACACCAAGGGTCCAAGATGCAATTAATGGACCGCTAGCTACCTATTCAATGAGGGAGCAAAGCACAAGCAATGCTTCCTCGACTTATACCGTGATCCCTTCAACCCTGCTGAGCCACACCTCCAACGTGGCTGCCGCTCCATCTCAAGCCACCAACATCCATCCAATCCCTCAGCCCTACGACATTCCAATGCCACCCCAGAAAAGTCCATCCCTCCCTCCCTTGAGAACAGTCGAAGCTCAAGCTTTCCCGCGACGCCTTCAGGGGTGGTTCCGCCCCCCGAACGCCCTCCCTTCTTTTCCTCTCACCCCCCAATTCACAATGTCCCGGCTCGTCGTCCTCGTTCTGAGTGCCGCCGCCGCGGCCACGGCAATAGAATGTCCCAACTACGAGCGATACGCGCGCGATCGCCACGAACCCTTCTCCTCAGGCCGCTTCGCGTTTCCCTTCCAGCGGCCCAAAGAGCAATGTCGCACCTACCGCGTGCCCGCCGTCGAGCACGTCGTCTACGAGGAAATGCCCGAGGCCATTGGCGATCCGGACTTGTACCGTCTTTTTCAGAATACTTGGCCGAATACAGTCGACACGACGGTCCGCTGGACGGGCGTCGCGGCCGACAATCCCGATGAGGAGGTATGTTTCAATGTCGCCGTTGAGATCATGACGTACTTGCTAACAGCTTCCTTTCTCGTTTCCAGCTCGCCTTCATAACTACCGGCGACATCAACGCCATGTGGCTCCGCGATAGCGCCAACCAGCTCCAATCCTACAAATCCATCATCTCCAACACGACTTCTTCTTCCTCCTCCTCCTCCTCCTCCTCCTCAAACACCATCGCCGCCCTCTTCCGCGGCGCCATCAACCTCCAAGCCCGCTACATCCGCGCCGCCCCCTACTGCAACGCCTTCCGCCCACCCCCCGAAGCCCGCCCCAAGACCTTCTCCCGCCGCCCTCGAAGCCCCCTCCTCCAGCCCCGAGACCCCCTCCCCCTCACCCCCCGCGACGTCGTCCACCCCGAATACGACCCCGACATCGTCTTCGAGTGCAAATACGAACTCGACTCCCTCGCCGCCTTCCTCCAGCTCTCCTGGGACTACTTCGAGGAAACCTCCGACGCCGGCTTCTTCGGCCGCTTCGGCTGGGTCGCCGCCGTCGAGCGCATCCTCGACGTCGCCCGCGAGATGCAAAAGGGCACCTACGCCGCCGACGGCCAGGTGCGCTCCTCGCCGTACACGTGGCTGCGCACCGCCGACAGCGCCTCCGAGACGGTGGCCAACCACGGCAGGGGGAATCCCGTTCGCGGACACATTGGGTTGGTGAGGAGCTTCTTTCGGCCGTCGGACGATTCGTGCATCTACCAGTACTTGGTGCCGGCGAATATGATGTTTGCGCGGTACTTGATGTCGTGCGCGCACATCATGCGCAAGTTTGACACCAAGTTGGCGACCAAGATGGAGGATCTGGCAGCGGGCATTGACATTGCGATTAACCAGTATGCCATTATTCCGCATCCCAGGTTCGGCGACATGTACGCCTACGAGGTGGATGGTTTCGGGTCATACAGCCTGATGGTGAGTACTTACCTACCTACCTACCTGGCTCATAGCCAAACCCAACAGCCTCTGACAAACCCAGGACGACGCAAACCTCCCCTCCCTCCTGGGCATCCCCCACATGGGCTACAGCCCCGTGGCGTACCACGTCTACAACAACACGCGCGCCTTTGTGCTCAGCTCCTCCAACCCCTACTACGCGCGCGGGCCCGTCCTCAATGCCACGGGCGGCCCTCATTTGGGTCCCGGCATGGCGTGGCCCATGGGGCTCATCAT
Source organism: Thelonectria blattea (assembly GCA_024115155.1). Lineage (NCBI taxonomy): Eukaryota > Fungi > Ascomycota > Sordariomycetes > Hypocreales > Nectriaceae > Thelonectria > Thelonectria blattea. The sequence goes on from JAMQMW010002865.1 coordinate 35,337, forward strand.
GCAGATCATGACGAGCGACGACGACGCCGAGATTGTCGACGGCATCGCCCAGCTCATGGGATCCACGACCGGGCTGGGCCTGATCCACGAGACGGTGAATAGCTACGACGAGAAGAAGTGGACGCGATCGTGGTATGTATTTACTACGTCATTGAAGGCTTTGTGTGACTTACTGTTTGTTAGGTTTGCGTGGGCGAATGGGCTGTTTGGTCAAATGATTATAGATCTCAAGAAGCGAAAACCGGAGCTGATTGCGAGGAGTTATCAAAACAAGGCGAAATCATGAGCAAATAGAATGAACGGATGAATGTAGACGAGCGTCTTTGAACCAAATTTAACCATGTATAAGTAGACAGCGCAACGCAATGACTCAACACCTTGCCCCTTTACCCCTTACCCTACCAATACTGAGAATACTGAGAATCTGAAATGCTGACTAACTCAGGTCAAAGCCCGCGTTGGACGTGATGGCATAGAGCAGCTTTTTGCGCAGCGTCTGCTCCGTCGTGTACCTCGGCAGCTTCAGCAAGTTGACGCAGGTGCTGGTGCTCGGCAGCCGGTCCTCGTCGGTGCCGCCGTCGCGAATGGTGAAGTTTGGCTTGAGCTGCGCGAAGCCCAGCAGAGGAGCCCGAGGCGTCGAGCTGACGTACTTGAGCACGTCACGACGCTGCCCGTCCGTGAAGCCGTCCATGACCTTCCAAAAGAGCTTGATGGTGTCGTGCTCCTCCCCGTCGTCGCCAATCTCGTACAGGCCGCTGTAGAAGGTGTTGCGCCGGAGGTCGTCGAGGTCAATCTCGGACGAGTCGCCGCCGACCAGCCGTTGAAGCTCCGACTGGTTGAACATGGAAAGCCACGAGGGTCGGATGATGGAGCGGAGGCCGCGGAGGAACGCTGCAGTTTGCGTGAACGGCTGCATGACTAGGCGGTGGCGGGCAACGTAGGAGATGAACAGGAGCCGGTTGTCGTTCGTCACAAACGTCCGATCCCCGTTGGCAATCAGCTTCTTCGTCACAGTCTTGGTCGGTGCCCCGGCTTCTGAGATCTGGTCCGTCACAGTGAAGTCGATGCCCAGCTCTGACACGTCTCCCGGATAGTTCTTCAAGTCGAGCATGCCCTTGTAGAGGCCTTCGTCCAGGTCGCGCAAGTCGTTGACGCTGCCCTTGTAGCTGTTTTGGTCGTCGGCACCCGATGACGCCCATTTCAGGAGGAAAAACCTCGCAAAGGACAAGTCGACTAAGATACCCTCGTATAGACACTTCCCCACGATTCTCCCTAGAAATTCGAAGCGCTTGAGAAGGCTGGAAGTTTGCTTCTTCCACTCCGCGTCCGACGCGACAAATCCTCGTGCTCGCAATGACTCGCGGAGCGCATCGAAGACGGTCGGATCAGGGTACAGGAGGCCTTGCTCGTTGGAGCTGAACATCTTGGTCCCCGTCTCGTTCCCAAACGCCTCCGAGGTAATGCTCGTGAGGAATTCCTTGGTGACGCCACCTCCGTCGATGCCGGCCTCCGGGGCTCCGAATTGATCCACAAACGTGATCTGAATCTGGTCCTTCAGGCCTTCCCCGAGTTCGTAGAAATGCTTAAAGGCATCTTCGAATACTTGATTTCGCCGAATTTGGGCGTGATGTCTCGCAAACGGGTGGATGATAAAACTGTTGCCGACTCTGCGGACGCGATCGAGTGAGATGAATTGACGAAAAATTACCACGCGTGTTTCGAAGGGAACCACAAAGGGCATGTGCTTGAGAATCTCCAGCTTTGGGCCCAGCTCTGCCAGACGCCGTTCTCGTTGCAAGCGCAACTGTTGAGCCTTCAGTCGTTCCAATCTCGCGTGGTGCGAGAGTCTTTGTCCAGCAACGGTCGAGTAGAGGCCGTTGCTCGGTCCAGAACCGTCTTCCTCAAAGTCGTCATCGCTTCCCTCGTCGCTCTCTTCGTTCTGCTGTTGCTCTTCCGCGATAACGGCACTGATGAAATCTTCTTTATCCAACTCATCCGACATGAGCCAATGATCTGGCGGAAGAAATTGTTTCCGCGAATCTCTCTCGTACAGCATCTTCACTGCCATCGTCACCATGTTTCGAAGGTTCTCCAGGTCGCCTCGGAGGGTTGGACTCGACGTGGTACTTTGTGTCTCTCGGGCCGAGCCGGCAACGGCAAAGTACAAATCCATCCGCGACTTGCTGGCTGCCTCCATGCCGTCGGGAGATTGCACAAGGGTTTGAGACTTGTAGTGTAGAGTGAAGGCCGTGTTCTTGAGGAAAATGGTCAAAACTTCAACCTCGCCGCGAGATAGACTGCATGAGCGAATACGTGACGTGGACGTGTTGGTTTGCACAATTTGAGGGTAGATGCCACTGAAAAAGTCTTCGTCGTCACTCAACCGGAGTATGAAGACGTATAGGTCGAGGAAGAGTAGGATGACCCGCCATTCCTGCGCCTCGGAGCTGTTCACGGCATCGGAAGTTGTGTGCAAGTACCTGCGTAGCACATCTACTGGCGGTTCTGATCCCGCTGTTAGCTTACAGAATACGCTTGTTTGCTTCATGATTTGCCACAAGAACTTGACGGTGGGAACATGTCCAGACGTGGTAGGGATTTGTTCCAGAAATAAGCGCATTCGGATGTCGTCACCGCTCGATGGAAAGCATTGGAGGAGTGTCAGGATGTGACCAGCCAAGAGACTCGTGCCGTAAAACTCCTGGCTTGTCGACGAGGCTAATTTGATCGAGAAGTTTTGCAGGAGCCTCGAAATCCCATCATTCTCTACCAAAGAAAGCAGTCTGCTGGAGACATACGGGTGCATGGGCTGGGATGGGCTCTCGCCGCGGGTGTCCGTTGGATCCGCCTCTGGCGAAGGTTTGATGCTCGTCCGGAAGTTGATTTCCTCACAAAGGATGGCAAGCTGGGTGTACAGAGCATCGAAGTAGCCAAGCCTATTGGATACTTCCGATGAGAGTCGGCCTAGGTCGATGAAGTGGGCAAGCAACCATAGCAGGTCGTCTTTCGAGTGCTTGTCGACAGACGACGAAAGTTCCTGTACGATGGTGCTCGATAAGCTGGGTGCCGATGCTGCTTCTGAGAATTGTTGCAGATTTTCCTCGAAAAGAGGCATCGGCCCGCGTGTCAAGAAAGAAAAGGCAAATGCGTGGGAAACTAGGTGTGCTATTAGAATAGTTGCCATGTATGCACTGTCGGAAGCTGTGCCTACCGTCTCCAATGTCCAGAGCCAAAGGCGTGGACAGTGCTCTAAAAAGAATGCTTTGGAACTCCCCAGTCACATGCTGACTTTGACACAACTTGGCTAATGCTCTATAGTATTGGCTAATCGACGGAGATATCGATTCGGGCGAGGACGTCATTATTCGGATGAGGAGGATGAGGAACGGCTGAGTGTCGGAGGCATCTCTGCGTCAATGTTAGCGAGAACGTGAACCGCGTTACTGCAAGCCTCACCTATTTGAAGCGCTGCATTCTACTGCTTCTATGAGCAGTCGGACTAATCGCTGGATTCGTGATTGATGGGTGCCGGCCGGAGCGATGGAATGAAGGTTGGCCGAATTCGATTCGTGGGCGTAGGTGGCGAGTCTCCGAATATCGCCATGTCTTTGGCAGGTGAAGAATGACAACAGCAGGGCGAAGCTTTGCGAAAGTCGCTTGGAGGGGTCGAATGTAGATGCGTACAGGCCATCGAAGACAGCTCGCTGGGACTCGTGCAGTTGGCTTCGTGCTCGATGGCCCCTCCATGTTCGCTGAATCTTGGCGGCGGCCTTGAGTCGCTGTTGCTCTGCTCTCCTCTTCTCACGGTCGGCTTGGGCATCCAGCACAGTCTTCGAGGCGTTGGATGCGTTGGAGGGGCTCCATGATGTGTTGGCGAAGGGATTTCCAGCCTGGCCGCTCAGGTTGACGTTGCGCGGCCGCCTAGAGTTGCCGGTGAAGGTGGAAAACATGGTGACGGTCGGAGCGGATGTCGAGGGAGGAAGCAGGCATCAAGATGCATCCTACACAAGGTGCGGTCGACCAGACGGAGGTGCGTCTTCTAGAAGGTTCAGGCTGGAGCTCAGTCAGCGATGAAGGGAGATGGCTTGGAAGATGATGTTATTCGTCCATGGCCTCGCCCTCGTGTCTTAGTGGGGATCCGGGTGTGAGGTCACTCAGCCGTAAGGTCCAGGCCTGCAGGCGCTGGAGGGCAAGCGATAAGATAAGCTAGCGCTAAACCGTTAAAGCATGAGCACGGCGGCGACCCTGGCTCTTGGTACCTTTTCGGGAAATTCTGCGATGCTGTGCTCGATGGGGTTGGGATAATGCGAACCCTTGGAAGGAGATGAAGAGTACGACACGCTTCTACTTGGGTTGGACGACGTCTTCTGAAACACGTACCTGTAAATTATTGTTATGCCTGGGATGTAGAGATTTATGCATTCGGATAGATATTGACTGAAGAAGAAATGAATTATGTCGGGTTTGAGCAAGCTCGCATCCTGCCTCGTCTCCTTTGGCCCTGATGTTTCTTTAAACGCCACCAGCTGGTGCTGAATTCCATCTTCTGGTTAACAAAGAAAGCCCTTTTATCAGTTGCAGTCACGATGCGAAATGGACGTGGTGCAAATGGCGGGACTCTACCGCCGCCTTGCAAGAGCACACGAACAACGGAACTGAACTTGGCACAAATGTCCTTCTGGATCGCAGGGCAGGGGCAAACGTTGACCGCCATGGTCACTGCGCGCTGAAGATTGGACATGCCCAATGCTCATGAAGACGTGAGTTTGCCGACAGTGTGAGGCGATGAGGCGTAACACTGTACCACTCCCCCCATAAAAACATTGTTGTCCATCGGCGTACCCGCGGGCAAGAGCATTTTCTAGCCAAGAGAATCCAAGTAATAAATGAAGCGGCTCGGTTGCTCGCAAGAGACGTGTTGGACGGCATTTATTATTAATTTCGGCGGGAGAGCAAATTGATTGATGGCATGGCTGCCGTGTACTTGGAACGGTTATCGTGCGAATGTCGTCACATGCATATTTTCTTTTTCAGGCAGCGAGTTGGTGAACTAACCCCCGCAGATTTTGTCCACTACATTTGTTAGACGGCGGGCTCCTGAGACATGGGAAAGTTCGCTCAGCAGTGTCGTTGGAAAGCATCTGGAGGACGGATACCTCCGGCGGAGGGGTATTGCCGCTTGTTCTCGTCAGGAACGGGTGGCGGTAGAACGGTTGTGGCCTTTTCCTCACGTTAGGGGCAATGGTTCGTCGGCGAGTTGTGGGCAAAATGTCAATTCCAGCCCCTCCACTGCATCAGCCCTCGCAGCACAAGCGAGGTACTGTGGCCACTGGCCAGATGGTGGTGCAGTGGCACGTGTGGGTTGCTGCTGTGCGCAACATATGGACACTCATGTCGACTCCTGCCGTGGCTAACAGCGCCGACGGATAAATACTTTTCTCGGCATTCCCCGATGGCCGCCTGCAGGAGTACCCGGACAATACCAGGACAGTTATCGTGGTTTGCTGCTTGACGAGGTGGTCACTGCGGTATGGGCCAAGTCGCAGCCGTTTTTCAAATCCGTACCATACCTGGAGGTTGCACAGTGCGCAGTATTATTCACTGACACTGGCTTCTTTCGCAAATTCGCACACACACTGCCCCGGCAGGCGCGCCCCACTCCGCAAGTACCTTGCCGACCTCGAAGGTCTGCGGCCTGCCATGGGAAGTCACAGCCCACCACTCACAGTGCCACAGTGGAAGTGGAAGTGGCCCTCCACCGCATCGCTAGGTTCGAACAAAAAAAAATATCACGTCTCTCGACGAAATTTCTCTTTCTCCTTCTCTCAACCGCACAAACGACCCTTATCAAACCATCCCCCAAAACCCATAAGTCGAGTCAGTCCAGAGGTACGGTCTTCGTACATAGCCTCTGTTTCTGCTCACTTCTTTCAACAAAACAAAACCACAAAAAAAACTTGAAAAAACCCCCAAAAATCAACCCTCACCCTCACCATCTTATCCACATTCACCCCTCCTCCCCCATCCAACCTCCCTCCCTGTCTCTCTCGCGACACCGCTCGAGCGACAAATTTCGACCATTCCCTCGACTTTTCCGTTGAGATCGCTTGGTATCACCCCAAAACTTGTCGTGGCTGCTGCTCTTCGTAGCCGTCCGTCTTTGTTCGCCCGGTCCAACCCCGCGAACCTCCTCACCCGCTGTTGACTTTGGAAAGGTGCGTTCCTTGTGTCCCCTCATCGCCTCCACAGTCGGCAACCCGCGACACCACCGTCGGATTGTTTTGGAAGCGACGGACGTTGACCAAATTGCAAACTGCTGCTGACACGTTCCCGACAATAGGTTTATCGTTAAATCGACATCCCCGACATCACAATGGCCTCCAACCCCAGCTCCGGCGCTGTTGACCAGCTCGCCAACGAACTGAGCAACACCTCCCTCAACGGCAGCGGCGATGCCAAGGCCCCTGCCATTGACACTGCCGTCGCCGCCGGTGCCGATGACGCTGGTGCTCCTACCCCCAGCTCTGCTGCTCCTCACCCCCAGAACTCGGCTTCCCTCTACGTCGGCGAGCTCGACCCCTCCGTCACCGAGGCCATGCTGTTCGAGCTCTTCTCCCAGATTGGTGCTGTTGCTTCTATCCGTGTCTGCCGTGATGCCGTTACTCGCCGCTCCCTCGGTTATGCCTACGTCAACTACAACTCCACCTCCGACGGAGAGAAAGCCCTCGAGGAGCTCAACTACACCCTCATCAAGGGCAAGCCCTGCCGCATCATGTGGTCTCAGCGCGACCCTGCCCTCCGCAAGAACGGCCAGGGCAACGTCTTCATCAAGAACCTGGACCCTGCCATCGACAACAAGGCTCTTCACGACACCTTTGCCGCCTTTGGCAACATCCTGAGCTGCAAGGTCGCCCAGGACGAGAACGGAAACTCCAAGGGCTACGGATTCGTTCACTACGAGACCGATGAGGCTGCTTCCCAGGCCATCAAGCATGTTAACGGCATGCTGTTGAACGAGAAGAAGGTCTACGTCGGTCACCACATCGCCAAGAAGGACCGCCAGAGCAAGTTTGAGGAGATGAAGGCCAACTTCACCAACGTCTACGTCAAGAACATCAGCCCCGAAGTCACCGAAGACGACTTCCGTGTTCTATTTGAGAAGTTTGGCGACGTGACCTCTTCTTCTTTGGCTCGCGACCAGGACGGTAAGGTCCGAGGTTTTGGCTTTGTCAACTTCACCACTCACACCGCCGCTTCCAAGGCCGTCGACGACCTCAACGGCAAGGATTTCAGGGGCCAGGACCTGTACGTTGGCCGCGCCCAGAAGAAGCACGAGCGTGAGGAAGAACTCCGCAAGTCCTACGAGGCTGCTCGCCTGGAGAAGGCCAACAAGTACCAGGGCGTCAACCTCTACATTAAGAACCTCGATGACGACGTTGACGACGAGAAGCTCCGCCAGATGTTCTCCGAGTTCGGCCCCATTACCTCCGCCAAGGTGATGCGCGACACCCCTGGTGAGGGCGACGAAGACGTCCCCGAGGCTGAGGAGAAGGACAAGGAGAACAAGGAGGCCGAGGTGAAGGAGGATGCCGAGGATGAGGAGGGTGCTGACAAGTCTGACAAGAAGCTGGATAAGAAGCTCGGTAAGAGCAAGGGTTTCGGTTTCGTCTGCTTCAGCAACCCCGACGATGCCACCAAGGCCGTTGCCGAGATGAACCAGCGCATGGTTAGCAACAAGCCGCTGTATGTCGCTCTCGCACAGCGCAAGGACGTTCGCAAGAGCCAGCTCGAGGCTAGTATCCAGGCTCGCAACCAGTTGCGCATGCAGCAAGCCGCCGCCGCCGCCGGCATGCCCCAGCAGTACATGCAGCCTCCCGTCTTCTACAACCCCAACCAGCAGCCCGGCTTCATGCCCCAGGGTGGCCGCGGCATGCCTTTCCCCCAGCCCGGCATGGGCATGCCCAACGTCCAGGGTGGCCGTCCCGGCCAATTCCCCGGCTACCCCCAGCAGGGTGGTCGCGGTGCCATTCCTCAGCAGATCCCCCCCAACATGTACGGCATGCCCGGCCAGTTCCCTCCCCAGTACGGCCAGCCCGGCACTCCCCAGTTCATGGCTGCCATGCAGCAGGCCCAGCAGGCTGCTTTGGCTGGCGGTCGCGGTGCTCCTCAGGGTGGTCGCGGTGGCCCCCAGGGCATGCCTGGTGTCCCTCCTAACATGGCGGGCCAAGGCGGTATGCCCGGCTTCCCCCCCAACAACCGACAACAGGGCGCTGGCCGCGGCGGTCCCAACGCTGGCCGTAACGGCAACGCCAACCAGCCCCGCGCTGCCGAGGGCGTCAACCCCTCCAACGTCCTCCAGTCTCAGCTCTCCTCCGCGCCCCCCGCTCAGCAGAAGCAGATTCTCGGTGAGATGATCTTCCCCAAGATCCAGGCGATCAACGCGGAGCTTGCTGGCAAGATTACTGGTATGCTTTTGGAGATGGACAACGCAGAGCTCGTCAACCTGTAAGTGAATCCCGGTATTAAAAAGTCTGACCAAGCGCTAACTCTCTCTAGTATTGAGGACGAGGGTGCTCTCAAGGCCAAGGTCGACGAAGCCCTTGCTGTCTACGATGAGTACGTCAAGGCCCAGGGCGGTGAGGGCGAGCAGAAGAAGGAGGATGAGACGAAGGCTTAAGCCCTTCATCCCTCCAGCATCAGATTTCCTTTTTGTCACGGTGACACGACTGATTGATCCTCACCCGGGAGACACGTACGCCTCGACGGCGTTTATGGTATCGGTTAAGCAACATCATTTGCTACGAGTGCCGCTGAGCCAGTGGTGCTTTATGTACAGATAGACTTGGTTGCTATTTCTTCTCGGGAAGGGAGGAACAAAAGTTAGGGGTTTTTACGGTGGTTGGTATTTATGGACGCGGGCCGTCGTCTTTGGGCTGACGGCTCGGCGGGATATGATTGAGAACCCACCAGGAAGGCGTTGATGGTTTTCTGATACTCTGCCTGTTGGGCCTATACCCCACCGATGGTCCTTCTTACAGGCATGATCAACACAGAGGTTTATGCGGACGACGTTTAATGAAGAGAAATGTTAACAATACCCGAGTGTCGAGTGAAGTGTGATGTGACGTGTGAAGAAGTGCGAGGAGAAGTATGAGGAGAAGTGTGACGAGAAGAGATTGCTCTATCAATTGCACTATCCAATTACATGAAAAAGACTATATACCTACCTACCTACCTACCTTACCTGCCTGGCTACAAACCTAGTACCCGACCGAGAACGCCCCAAATGCAATGCCTTGCGCAGGCAGACCTCGCCTTTGTCTAGCCAACGCCCCTCGTACCGCATATATGCCAAGGTTGATTACATGGACAAGCCTGATTGATGATGATGATGAAACAGCCACCGCTTTTGCGCCGGTTCAAAAAAATGTCCCCAAAGTTTCACAGAGTTTGTTTGGACTAGAGAATGTCGCCGCGAACGGTGTCGTAGCCGTCGTCAATCATGTACTTCTTGCCGGGGACGCTGGCGAAGAGCGTCTCCATGACCTTTCCCTTTTGCTGCTTGCGCACGCCGCCGAGGTAGTCGCTGACGTCGCTGATGCCGCGGATCTGGTCGTCGAGGGTGAGCGTGGTGGAGTTTACACCGCGGACGAGGGGGGAGACGAGTTTCGAGCGGAGGGTCTCGAGGGAGGCCTTCAGGGTGAGGAGTTTGCCGTTGTGCTCGACGAGGATGCCCTTGTTGCGGACCGTCTTGTCGCGCACGTTGCGCAGGAGGAGGCGGTTCTTTTCAAACTTGCGGAGCTCGGCGGCGCGGGTGCCGAGGAGGCGGGTCCAGAGGGAGGCGAGCAGGTCGTCGTGCTGTTCCTGCTGGGCCGAGGACTCGCGGACGACGGTGCGGGCGAGGTTGAGGAAGTGGAAGTCGACGGCCTCGAAGAGGGCGAAGAGGGTGACGGAGTGCTGGAGCTCCGTCTGGATCGAGTCCTCGAGGACGGCGATGAACTCGGTGAAGAGGAGCTGCACCATGCGCTGCTCGCGCTGGGGCTTGGAGAGGCCGAAGATGTGGGTGGCGATGCGGCCGATGGAGGTTGGCGAGCCGGCGGCGTCTTCGAGGACGCGGGCTTGCGAGAGGAGGTTGTGGAGGTTGTCGTAGGCGGAGGAGAAGGTGGACGGGGCGGGGGAGGAGTTGAGGCGGTGGAGGTGCATCTTTGCCCAGTCCATGACGTTGAGGATTCTGAAGGTGTGAGAGGAAGACCACGATACCACCCTGTTGTCTTAACTTACCCGTCAATATCACCGTCGACCCTGGCAAAGAACTTGGTCATCTCTATAGCCAAGGTCTTCATAGTCTCGCTCAGGGCATCCAAATCTGCGACGATGCTCTGGGCGTCGCGCATATCGCTCGTGCGCACGCTCTCGCCCAGGTCCCATACGGCGACGCTGGTGGCCTGCAGATCGTGGACCTGGGCGACGGCGTGCTCGGAGTAGTAGATGAGCGGCTCAAAAGAACGAGCGAGCCCAGCGACCTTCACGAGGTCTCCCGTGGGCCGATTCGCGGCGGGCTGAAGCAGCGACTTGAAGGCGGAAATGGCAAACAGGGCGACGAGCAGGGTGGTCAGGGTCGAGCCCCAGGTTCGAGTGGCGGCGGCGTAGTGGTGACCGACGAGGTGGAGGGCGGCCTCGATGGGCTCGGTGCGTTGCTGGACTTCGGCGCGCACGGCAAAGCGAATGTCTACAAACAAGAAAGCCAATTAGAAGCAGAACAAGGACCCGGGGCGGTTTCGGGGCGCACAATTGTCCGGTGGCACGTCTCTCGCGGCCAATGCCTGCTGCTGCTGCTGCGTAGTTGCCGTCCTCGCCAGCGCCGTGCTGTGGCTCTTGCGGTCCTCCATCTTGACCTCGATGGTCCGGTCTTCGGTGCGGCGGTCCGGGCTGGGACTCCGGATCTTGTCGGGACTCTTACTACCAACGGGCAGGCGTGTGCGGATGGCGCGCTCCAGCACCATGTCGTCCTCGCTATCGTCATCTAGGTCGACGTCATCCTCGTGCAGCGGCGGCAGGGCGGCCAGCACGTCGTGGGGACCCCTCCAGAAGCCGCTACTCCGGTCGCCGTTGCCGAGCCTCCGCCACGCCGGCGGCGAGTACCCACCGACGGAAGCGATTTCCGAGTCCTCGAGGTCCTCGTCGGCCTCCGTCATTGCCACCTCGCTGCGCTGCAGGGCCGAGTGGTGCAGCGACGGGCTTGGTGGGTGTTCGAAGTCCCGTAGCGAGGCCTCGAGAAGACCTTCGAGGCGATCCGTCGTCGTCGCCGTCATCATGGGGCGCGCGGGGGGAGTCGATGCGCTGCCGGAGCGACGGGCGCTTCTTGTCGGGCGTGCGCGGGGGGTAGGGAGGACGGCCGGAGGCGGCGGCCTTTACGGGGGACTTTCGCGGCGATTCGGGATCCGACGGCGGCGCGGCGTCGACGGCGTATTCGAGAGCCTCGCGGGGCTTGGCGTGGTGACGGCGGTGGCGGCGGTCCGACGATTGCTGCTGCTGGGCGAGCAGGAGCTGGAGTTCCCTCTCTTCTTCCTCTTCCTGCTGCTGGCGGAGCAGCTTCTGCTGTCGCAACTGGTGTCGGCGACGCGCAATCACAATGTCCTGCCCGGCGACGACGAGCTGGTGCTGGTCCTCGAAGACGAGCTGGCTGGCGGGCTTGTAGGGGAGTTCGGGGAGCGCTTTGTCGATGCGACCACCGGCGGACGGCGGGAGGGCGCGGGGTTCCGAGGCCGCGGTGAAGGGGCGCGTTAGGGTCGCGAGGCTGGGTAAGAACGGCAGGCCGATTCGGGGCAGGCCGAGAGTCGAGCAGAGGCGCGGGATGTACAGGGCGAGAAAGGCGAGGAAGACGACGACGGTGAAGAGGAACGTGGTCGGGGCGATGGAGATGCTGATGAGCGAGACGTTGTTGTTGACGGTGAGGAACGAATTCATGGCCCCCCTTTGCGCCGGGCCTGTTTACTGTTGTCGATTTGCCTTGAAGCTGACGACGAGAAGAATGCGAAAGATGTAGAGACAAACGGAGGTGACGGAGAGAGCGAGAGCGATAGTACTAAGTAAAAAGTGCGACGAGAGTGCGGTGACTTGCGCCCACTACTGATATATGAACTAGGGTAGTCGGACGAACGAGAGAGTATCCTGTCAGGCACGGCGACGGCAAGGGGCCCAGAATAGAATGCGGTGGGATAGGTAGAGTAGGAAAGCAGTTAGGGAAGAGAGGAATGGATAGGTGGGATGATAAGATAGCGAGTTGGATCAGCGGGAAAGTGCAAAGTTGGTGGTGGAGAGGGAAAACGGAAGTGAAGTGAAAGGAAGGAGGGGGGGGGGG
>JAMQMW010002865.1:48051-60050 GCA_024115155.1 Thelonectria blattea
GAGGAGGGGCAAATATGGGAGGACCCGCTTCTTTTCTTCCCACTTTACACGCTGGTTGGCACTCGTGGGGACTTTGTCGCGTCGAGGTCCGTGCGGCCGAGGGGAGGAGGGGAGGGGTGAGTGGTGGCGGTGGCCTGATGCGCAAGGCATCCTGGTCACATGAGGGAGGGAAGTGTGATTTGATTGACGGAGAAGGGAGGGACGGGAAGGGGATTCCTTTTCTTTTGTTGCAAAGTTGAACGTGTGCCTACGGATACGGGGGAGGGGGAGAGGGCGGTTTGCATGACATCGGGCACTAAGTTAATCAAGACAGTCGGTGGCCTTTGCGCAGAGGCGTTGCAGCGCAGAGATGTCGTCAACTCGTTTTTTGCCCCGGAGAGCCGCGGGGACTGAGCGGTATCGACCGACAGCAACAGGCAGTCTATGAATCAAAAAACGCGAAGGAGAAAAGGCGTGACCACAGTTTGACAGAAAGACGTGTTGTTATTGTCATGTGCTGTTCATTTGTTATTCTCGCCCGGTCTTCCCTCGTCGTTGATACGCTGCCCGAGCGACCTGCCCGCTCCTGTCGGTTCAACCTGATTGGCTGCTTTCTCTCACTTCCGCCCGTCGCGTTGCCCCACGCGGGCCGGCTCCGATTAGTCCCTTGTTTGTCCAGAGAGAGAGTCTTGCTCCACCGGGAGTTGGCAAACTTGGGGCTATCTTCGGTGTCTCCAGAGTTGTCCAGAGACTCTGCCTCTCCCAGTTCTTGTCTCTGATGGAATCTTCCCCCGTCCTCTCTCCCTTCTCTGCCCCCCCATCCGGGTCCTCCCACCTCTGGGCCCCTCTCCCCCTCTCCCCCTCTTCTTCCCGACCCATCGCATGAACTCTTCGCACCGCAGCATCTTGTTCCACTGCGGCTAACGTACGTACGCTCTTTCCCCCATGGCATCCCGTCACTCGACATGATCCCCGGGGAAAAGCGCAACATGCGCGGCAGGTTCACTGTTCGAAGGGGGGGGAGACACGGGAAAGGGGGGATGATGCATTCTCGTTGAGTGTCAGCACTGTGATTCACACCTCGTGTCTGTGCCGAGGCCGAATATGTCGTGCAGCTGTATCCCGGCGATGCGCCGCCAGGGATGTCGTGGGTAGGTAGGAGTGAACTGGGTGTCCGGAGTCGTCAATGTGAATCAATATTGGCCAAGGGCGATTTGATTAGTGTCTTGGTTTGATGAGCGTGTCTTGGGAAACTCACAAGCGACTCATCTAAGAGCATCAACACAGCCATCGCGAGTGTCTTGCCGTGTCTCCCTTCAAGCAAGGGCGACCACCCCTCAACAGAGACTGCATGTAGTCAGCAATTGTCGTAGGCCGCGACCAGCCGTCCCCGGATTGACAGCTGAGCTTGCACTCCAATCGAAGCCTCTCTCCGTCCACCTCGCAGAGCCTCTCCCGGAAACCGTTTCAGACGACGTGCTGTAACCCGAGCCAAGCAGCTCAAGACAGCTGTTCGCGCGCCTCACTCTGCACGAACAGCCACGTAGGTATCCGTAGGTAGGAAACAAAGATATACATATGTAGACAATAGATTTACACTACAACCTACAACAACTCCCCCCTCACCGTTCGTTTTCCACAACCTCCACCTCCATCTCGCACGCCAACCGGCCCAGGAACTCTGCGCGCTTCATCCTCGCGCGCACCTTGACACCGGCGCACACCCCCTCGGCGGCCGGCCTCGCCCGCTGGAGGAACATGCCGACGACGACGCTCGACAGCATGGGCCTTGCCGACGGCGCCGCGGGGCCCAGGTCCAGCCCGTCCTCGACGTCGACGACCCTCGGCGCCGCCACCGCGCCCGCCGTGCCCGCCCCGGCCCCTCCCGCCAGCCACGGCAGCCGCGTCTCCTCGTTGAGCACGTCGACGGCCAGCTGCTCGGCTAGCTCCGGGTGGAAGTCCTGGGCGCCCGTGAGGTTGCTCCAGGCCTGCACCAGGCACACGGGGACGCTGTTGTCCCAGAGGCGGGCCGAGGCGCGCTCGTCGCTGGGCTGCATCAGGGACATCTTGCCGCCGACCTCGACGAGGCCCCACCACACGAGGAACTCGCGGCCGCGGCCGGCGCTGAGGAAGACGACGCCGTAGATAGGGTTGTCGACCGACATGAAGGCGATGTGCTCCGAGATGATGTACCGCCGGGACCCCGTGTAGGCCGCCCGCTGCTGCACCATGGCGTTCTTGGGCGGGAGCGTCAGCTTGAACGGAAACACGCCCCTGGCTCCCGGCCCGTCGGGCGCGCTCTCCAGCGTGATGGTCTCCTTTTTCAGATCTCCTGGATCGTATTCCACCGACTGTATCTCTATTCCCGCCGCTGCTTCATTAGCCTGATTTGATCTTCTCTGCCAGCACACCCCCTTTCTCCTCTTCCAAGTTCAAACTCACTGTTGCCATGGCTCGGCACGTCGCCTCCCACCATGAGGAAGCCCGACCGCTTCGGCTCGATAATCATGATAACGTTGGAGTGCAGCCTCCGAAAGGCCACGTCGCCCGAGGCGCTGGCCTCGAGCAGGATGGCGGCGCGGGCGAGCGTGTCCGACGACAGGCTGCAGTCGAGGACGGCGAGCCACTTGCGGCTCTCCTCGGCGCCGCCCCGATCGGACCGGCCGTTGAGGGTGAGGGGGGCGGCGGGGGGAGCGTAGGACACGCGGCACGGGCACTTCCAGACGCGCAGCTCCAGGCCCTGGCCCGTCATCCTCATGCCGAAGCGCGCCGGGTTCTCCTGGCCCCCAAACGTGCGCAGGTTGAAGTGACGGGGCGAGTCGGCGAGGAAGTGCGACCGGCGCTCCGACTGCGACTGCGACGACCCATCGAGGCTCGCCGGCGTCCTCCAGATGAGCATGGACTGGTCCTGCGACGTCTTGAGTATCTCCTCTTGCAAGCGGAGGAAGGCCCGGCCCCCCTCGCCGTACAGGATGGGCATGTTGACGCCAAAGATGCCCATCAGGCAGTACGCCATGTCCTCGACGCGCCGCGTCTCCCTGTGCGCGGCCCAGCCCATGCGCGTCGCCACGTTCTCCTGCCGCAGCAAGCCGGCGACGTTGCGCGACCGGCCCCGGAGCAGGTTCTCCCCGATACCCGTGATGCGGCTGACGCGGGCCGAGAGGCTCCCCCGCGTGCCCAGCAGCACCCAGTCGCGCGTGAAGAACTCGACGTCGTCCGGGGCCAGCAGCTCCTGCAGCGTCCACCCCCGCGAGAACCACCTGCTTCCCTCGAACCCCTCTGCCACTCCGTCCGGGTGCAGCGTCACGTCGGCCAGGAAAGCAAAGCACACGGCCGCGTCCCGGTACCATGCGAACATGGAGTTGAGGGCCTCGCTCAGCTCGGCGCTGCTGCGCTTGTCGATGCAGCACGTGTCGACCCAGAGGTACGTCAGCCCCTGCTTGAGGGCGATCTCGCAGGCGGTCGACACCTTGCGGAAACCATTCGTCTTCTTCCACCGCGCCTCGCGCAGCTTCTCGGCGTCGCACACGTCGTCGAACAGCAGCTCCTCGCTGCCCCACGTATGCGACAGCACCGCGTATTTGCCCGGCGTGTCGCCCACCGACTCCAGCTCCAAGGTCCTGGTGTTGAGTAGTCGCATCTCGATGGCCGCCGGGAGGTTGAGACGACTCGCGGGGACGCGAAACGTGCTTCGCGCGAAGGAATTGGGGGTGAGAAAGGGGAGCCGAGTCGTTCCATTGCCCGATGGCCTTCTGTTTCAGCTCGGTGGTGGTCACGGTGACGTCTTTCCAAGTTGGGCCCAGTTGGCTTGGGTCTTGGCCCGCCCAGGCCACTGAAAAGTTCGATTTCGACTCCCGCGCGGCAAAATGCTTCGTCTGTTCGAAAGCCGCAGCCTCGCAAGTCCGAAAAAGACGTCAGCGGCAATCGAAGGCTTGAAACCTTGGTGTATAAACCCGGGGCGTGATTTGCATTTGACTAACCAGACCTTATCAGAGGTTGGTTTACGAGAGTGGAGATGTCGACTGTTCGCAGCAGGGCTGGCTGCTTGTGTGAATTGAACAGCCCAGGGCACACTCACTTTTGGCAAAATTCAAACTGGCAAAAAATCAATTCTCTCTGCTCCCGGCAGGGCTTGAACCTGCGACCTTCGCATCACCAATTATTGTCCAAAGAACGATATTAGTACGAAGCTCTAACCAACTGAGCTACGGAAGCTATTCACCTTGACGGCCGCTGGCTTCACGAACACCGCCATGTGGCCGACACATGATGCATCCAGACTGTGGAACACCAAGAGGCCGAACCCCAGACACCAGACAGCACACATTCCTCCCCAATCCATTTAGTAACGCTACCGTTTTCATTGAAGAAACTACTCGAGAAAGCTACCGAGCCCTATGTCTACACCGTGCTTCCGTCCCCGTCAAACCGCTGGTGTCGTAAATCATGATGCTCCAGTCCAGCAAATTGCGCCCATACGACAAACGAATAACCAAACACCATCGCAACTCCGTAATCCTATCCATCAGAGACTCTTCCTCAGTCAATCTTTGCGTTTGCTAAGCTCTTCGCTGTTGGGTTACTCAAGTTGTTAATCTGCTTGATGTCGGCCCTCTTGTACTTGCCCTGCTTCCGGAGTCGCTTTCGGGCCACCATGACGGGAACAGAGCTCTTGGTCACCAGGTAATTGGAAAAGGACCCAAGAATGACTCTGTAGCCTGTTAGTCTTGCTCATGTTTCGGATGTGAATCTTTCCAATGCCACACGTACCCCTTCAACGCGCTTCGGCCACGGCTTCCTATTACCACCAAAGTCGGGTTGACCAGATCAATCACCTCGGTGATGAGGTGCTTGGGGTTCTTGCAGTGAAGCACCTCCACAATGACTCGCACTTGCAAGCTCGTCTTTCGCAGGAGGCGCGTCACGCGCTCGGTAATGTCCTTGACAGCACGCCGCCGCTCCTCGTCTGCCTTGCCACGGTCCGCTCGGCTGGATGGCGCCGGAGACGTGTTTGGCGTGCCCGACCTGGAGTCACCCCGCAACGACGTCCGCACAAAGTCCGGAACCGATGTCATGGCGGGCGCTTGTCCCTTCGCGTTGGTCACCGTATTGAGCGCAGCTGCCTGCTCCTTCATCGCCTTGGGATCATCAGGAACCGCTGCATCGCCATAGATGCCAGCCTCCTCATCCACGCAGTAGATGGCCAGCAGAGTATCGCCGTCTCGCAGCACGGTTCCAATCGCCCATTCCAGCGCGTGAGAAGACTCGTCGCTGAGATCTGTGGCGCAAAGATATTTTCGCAGCGTGTGGTGCTCTTCCTCGGCCGCCTGGGCTATTTTAGCATACTCTCCTCGGTAGATGATGCGGATGGCACGGTGGTATTCGGGGCTGGTCATGATATTAGTCATGGAAAACGAAAGCTTCTGAGCCCGCTTGATGTCGTCCATGTCAGCCTCTTCATCAGAGTCAATCATCGAAGTCGTCGTCGAGCCCGGCTGGTCATAACTGGTGTTGGGGTGCACAGATGCTTTGGTGGGCTTCACATTGTCGCCAGTGGGAGTCGTGACCTTGATTTCGGGCTCCGAAAGGAGCGAACGATATACGTATTTGGGTCGGGAAGCAACTTCGGTTCCTACAGTTGTTAGCAATGGTCAAACAAGATTCATCTGCACTCACGCTCTGCCTCTGCCGCGGCAAGGAGGCTCGACGACGACTTCTTGTCCTTCTTGCTCTCCTCGTCATCGCCGCTTTCGCCCTTGGCATCGGGATTCAAGGACCGAGGGGCTTTCTTGCGACCCCTATCCTCGTCATCGGAAGAGACCGGCTCGTCATCCTCGCTCGATCCAAGGTGCTCGCCATCTGGGCCCATGTAATCCTTGACCAATCTTCCGTGGCCTCGCGAGTCCTCCCTCTTACGCGAGGGCAGCTGTGAGAGAGTTCCGCCCGAAAATGCGAGGCGGGCGTCAGATAGCCGACGATATGCGTTGCTGAGGTCGACAATTTGACCATCGTCGAGCATGGCCTTACCCGGTGACATGGCCAGGTTCGGGGATCTCGAGCGAGAGCTAAGTCTATTGTCCGGGGACTTTGACTTGTTGAGACGGCCAAGCGAATTGCGGTTCCGGTCGCCGGGGAGTTGCAGGCCGCTCAGATCGCCGGTTCGGAGAGCCTCGGCGAGAGCTCCGGAGTTCTGCGCCTTCTTCCCGCCTTGAGTGTTTCTCTTGGGCGCATATTGGCCACCGGCATTGTGCGTCAGAAAACCCGAAAATTGATAGTCGGCAGTCGGATCGTTGCGACCCGAAGCTCTCGGGCCAAACCCGACGGGGTTCTGGGCCGCATCGGAAAAGCTCCTTACGTGAGATCCGGGACCCCCCGGTGCCCTGGCGGGCTCGGCCATGCGACTGACGGGCGAGCTGGGCGTGGTGCTGGTACCGGAAACCTTGGAAGGACCGGCCGGGGGAGTGTCGAGATCGAGCATGCTCCTCACGCTAGGCGGGGGCGGGGAGCTGGTATCGAGCATGCTCCGGACGGGCCGTCTCGGAGAAGCGACGGGCGGGGGGATAGATTCGTCAATGTCCAGCATGCTTCGAACGGGCGATCGAGGGGTCGAATAGGGCGAGGTGGATCGCATGCGGTCGGGCGACGCACTGGGGTTGGAAGTCGGCACCGGCCTGTTCTCCAGCAAGGCGAGGACTTCCTGCCGCTCCATGTCGAGCATGGCCTCGATGCTCATCGGCTGGTTGCGTGACATGATTGCGACTTTTGCAAGTTGCGTCTCTTGGGTGAAGTTGGTGTCGTTGTCGAGAGGAGATGCGAGAGGTACGAGGCGAGTGCGGGGAGCGGGGAGACCAATGGTCAATTGGCAGGATGAGTTTGTTTAACGGGAGGCGGAGGCGTCGTCGTCGATGTGCCTGGCAAGGCGATTTTTTTTTTATATCAACGAGGCGTCAAGGTCGAGGCAGGTGGACTAAGTTTGCTATTCGCAACGGCAAGGACGACTCGGAGGATTGGTTGGCGCTTTTTAGATCATGGCGCAAACGAGCGATGGCGCAGTTTGTGTGTGTGTGCGAGTCGAGATGTCGGTCTGTGTTTTTGGTGGAGGAGGATGGATGATCGGGTTGGCTTGACGGCGGGACGACAGTGACGATGCTAGAATATGGTGAACGGGTCTGGACGCCGCAAGGAGTATCGATGCAGGTCAAAAGAAGTTGGTTGTCGGTGGTGACGGCGACAAGAATTCGCAGGTCGGGTGACGGAGAAAGAAAGAAGAATGCGGTCTCGCCGTGGGACGTGGAGAAGCCGAGTGGAGAGAATTTGAGAAGGCAGACTCCGCCGGCCACACTAAGACGCAAAAGCCCTTCACCTTAACGCTGAGCTAAATCTCGTACCCGAAAGTGCCTGCTTCGTTCGCCTGAGCATCAGATGCAAAACCCGGAACCAGATCCAATTACCCCGCTGCTGCCCAATGCCCTTCCAGGCTCGAGGGCTTCGGCGCCCGAAAACCTGGCAATCATCGATGCTATCTCGGAGATTATTCCCTATCTGTTTCGTTCGTTCGTTTGCCCTTCGAGTTGCCGTGCAAGCTTCCCTCGCCACTAGACCACCACACCCACACACCAGTGACACCACTATCTTGGCCTTGCCGTTGGCGCCTCAACTCAAATTCAAGGTCAACCACCGAGAGAGCCTCCATTTCGAATGAAAGCCCAAGCCCCGATCCACATATCTCTCTTCATCCCCCGCTTCCAGAAGTGAGTCTTTGTCGGCAAATGAGGTAGCATCCGGGGCAAGGAAACACGAGACCCGGACGTGGAAACCACACCGCGATTTTCATCCTTGCTCGACCCAATAAATGGAATCAATCAGTGACGACGGTGCGTTAATTTGTCTCAACTGCCGTTGCACGGTCATCTCGGATATCTTCTCGTCTTCAGATCATCATGATTCTTTCGGACTCGTCACGGCGGAATCTCCCGTCGACCACCTGACATGTTACGCCAAGCCCTGGAAGAGAAGCTGGTTGACGCAGTCTTACTAAGCGCCCTGGTACCAATGCTGCATATCTCAGTCATTGAGTCGTATCGAAAATGCTACCATCAGCCGATCATGCCATGATTCTTCCTATCCAGATCGAACCCAGTTAATACTATGGGTTCTGGCCGTTGTTGCAAGTATTGATCGACACAGTGTACTCCGTGCCGCTTGTCAAGACTCGCGTAAGGCTGAACGTGAAAGATGGGTTTTGGCGTGGCCGAATGCTTGACTACATAGATTTCTCGAAATCAGAGGAAACCTAAGCATGTAACGCCCCGAATAGACAACTCAACAACCAACAGCTACCAAATAGGCGCGCCTAGCAATCCTATGCCCAGTCTCTAAGCTCCGTTTCCATGCCTTGTCTGACTTGCCATCATCAGGCGAGTCAGCTCATCCTGCATAAGAGCCACAGGAAGAAGCAAATACACATCAACAGCCCTGGGCTCACTGACTGCTGCAACCAGGCATGCTTCCTCAATGTCCTTGTCTGCATTCGTAAGGTACTTCACTCACAACCGCCTCTCGAGTCAGCCTATCAACTCATCTCGTTCAGTTCTCAGCCACGTATTGGATATGTAGCCCCGGAAGCATCCCTGGTTCCCCGACGTTCGACTGATGCCACCTACCACTTCCTTCGCACTGCATGAACGCATCCGGCTTTCCCAACTGCAGCATGCGCCAACACGAATTTAAACTGGTGGATCCCGTGCCGTCTTATTCCGAACATTTGAGATCCCGACGCCGAGGAACCCAGGCAAAAACGAGGCTGAAGTGCAACGACGAAACGTAGACAGCGCACCAGGCTGATATGTTACATTTTACACATGCTAATGTACAACTGAGATGCAATTCCCCCTCCCCTTCTTTTCATTTACTTCTTCTTCCTCCTGTTCATCGACGCCACGTTGGCTCGCGACGCCGTGCCCAGCTTGTGCACCTGCTTGCGCTTGTCCCACACGCCCGACCGGCCCTCGACCACGGCGATGATCTCCTCGGCTATCCGCACGGGGAACTGCTTGCGGCCGCTGCCCTTGGACGGCTTCCGGTTGACCACGTCGAGGATCCACTGGAAGGCCACGCGGCGGCGCTGCCGGAGGGCCAGCGGCATAGGCACCTCGAGGGCGCGACCGCCGCCGCCCGCGCCCGACACGTTGCGCACCTTGATGAGCGGCGCCACCGAGTCGATGGCCACGGTCAGGTACAGGATCGGGTTGAGGGGGAGGTACGCCGCCGGAGGGGTTCCCGGCAGGAGGGGGAATTTCGGGCTATAGATGGGCGCGGGGGCGGTTCGGAGGAAGTTCATGACGGTAGCCACGTTCTAAAACGGGTCAGCTGTTGTCTTGTAGCTTAGTAGTGAGTTGGATGGACGTACTCGTTGGGCGGCGCTGAGCTTGCCGTCCTTCATGAGAAGTCGCGTGATCTGCTCCAGCACGGGGTGGTATCGCTTCTTCTGGTTGAAGCCTTCGGGCCAAGGCCACTGCGGGAGGCCGAATTTATGGCCGGGGCCCTTGGTGGCGACCTCGCCCTCAACCTCAACCTCCTCCCCCTCCTCCAGCTCGAGCTCGAGCTCCTTGGCCTGCTCTGCCGCGGCATTGCGAGCTTCCGCCACCTCTGGAGGGGGAATCATGCCCTCGCGGTAGAGGGTTTCCTCCTGAGCGGCCGTGAGACCGCCCTCGCCGGAGCTGCTTATCGTCGTGCGGCCGCCGAAGAAAAGTTGCTCGAGAGCCGCATCGTCCAGGGTCTCCGTCACGTCGGCCGCCTTGGTCCCGTCAGCCTCGTCCAGGTCGCTCCAAGGTCAATTCCTACCTCGACGCCTTCCTGCGCGGCGGATTCCTCAACGGCATCCTCAACGGCATCTGTATCCTTCGAAACGGCTTCCGATTGGGGCTTGTCGGGGTTGGTGTTCGGGATCATCGTCGGGTTCGAGGGGTGGTTGTCTCCTTCGGTAGAGTACCAACGTGGTCGGATGGCGATAAATGGTGCTCGGGGGGCAGGCCTCGATCGTGCGAGAGCCCTGCACGCGCCCCAGATCCTCAATCTTGGAGACATGGCGAGCCCGCGGTGAATTGGGCAATTCCTTGCTGTTGCCGAGTGGTCTGGTGAAGCGATTGAAAATTCCCCAATTACGTAGCGGGTGCGGGTCAACATTGATCCGGACGCAGCTCAGCTACCCACGATTACATAAGCAGCTTATCCGACCACAGCCTCGCAATACCGAGACGGCAACACTTGGAAACTGCCAGCTCTAGGACAAGTCAGCACGGCATCGATGCTGCGTCGTGGCGGTTTCCCGCAAGTCATCCGTCCCAATCACATCTCGGTGCGATCCTTCGGTAGTTGCCGGTCTCCTATCTGTCCCCCACGACACTGCATTCCTCCTTCAACATCGATTCTCCCCCTCCCACACACTACGGAGTGCGTTTAGACATCAGATGCCAGTGCAATGGCACATCAAGACTGGGGTAGTCTAGTGATCCCCGCGCGGCTTTCTCGGCCCCTCCCAGCACCGGGACGTTGATCCTGCTGCGTGGTCGCTAGAGACGGTCACTGCAGCTGCTGCACTCGTCACCGCTGAGCCATTCCCAGTAGGGGGGCCCAAGGAGCCGTCCGATGGCGGACGGCAACGGGGGCCAATTGCGTCGAGTGATTGCTTTTTGATCGGCCATGCCTCCAGAGCCTTCCCCATGCCGGGCCGTGGCTGACGCGCGTGTGGGGGGTGACGGAGAACGACAAGGTTCCCGATGAAAGACGCACGCTAGATGGTCCAATGCTTCCTGGTTGTCACGTTGGTGGTGGGACGGGAGAGTGAGCATGTGACGGGTTGGAAGTGCTTCGGCAAACTGCTGCAGCCCAGTCTTATCCGTCAGCGTTCCGTGAAGCTGGGTGTGTCCATCTGCCCGTTGGAGGCTCAGAATTCCGCGGGATGACACGGGGACGGGTGATGATGCATGGGACTTCTCGTCGGCATGTGTATGAATCCAGTTCTTTTATTCATTTGAAATAGTACCGTGTCGGTAAGACAACACTCATCCAAGTAAGCTCTAAGCCAAAGCTACAAATCAATGCCCAATAAGTCGCCAATTCCAGGCCATGTCTCAAGACTGCACCGCGAAAGGTCCGTTTCGTTCGTTCTCGGCCTCTTGAGAAATGTGCTCCGCGTCAAATGAAACGTAGCACCGCTCGCTCGCTCCCCGGTCTTGTCAATGGAAGCAGCGCCTTTTTGTTTTGCCCAGATAACCCCTTTTTTCCCAACTCCTAACATAACACTCCGACATTGGAAGCGACCAAAACAAAAGAAAAACAGCAACTCCAAGCCCATCAAGAAGCGCACAACAAATGCCACGAGGGGCAACCAAACATGGCCGCTTCATGCCGCGAAAGAGGGGGGGGCGTTTCCGTAAACTACCCAACACCCTTCACCAGCCGGCCCAGGACTGGGTCGGCGAGCTGGACTGAGACTGGCTCAGCCAGGTCAGGGCGCACTCGGCGGCGTCCTCCCTCGCGTTGAGCAGGTTCTTGCCGTCGTACCAGTACCGGGCGGCGAGGGTCTTGCCCTTGACCGTCACTCGACTTGACCACGCAGTGCGACCACCTGATTGATTAGACCAAGGACGGGAAACAGGACACGGGGAGGGGGGGAAGCCATTGGGACTTACCACGACGATCCGAGACGATCTGGAAGACGGGGGGGCGCAGTTGACAATCGCGACAAGCCACTGTGACGAGCGAGTTAGATTTGTTTGGATGAGACTGAGAGAGCTGGCAAGGGAAGGGAGAGGAGGGAGGGGGGGAGCTTACCCTCGAGGCGCTCTTGCCAGGGGCCAACAGAAGAGACGGGTTGCAAATCCATGTTGATGGGGAGTTTAGGTGTGATAGAGATATTCGAAAGGGGTGAGAAGGTGAGGAGCGGGTGAATCAAGTTTGGGGAGATCCCGACTTATATGGACGCGGGCTTTTGGAGCTTCTGGGCAAAAAAAAAAAAA